>PVKE010004046.1:0-67431 GCA_004027555.1 Craseonycteris thonglongyai
AATAAATAATAAAAACAAAACAAAACTGGATACGTCACATGGTATCCCAAGGTTCTCCTATGCCTTGTCCCTGGAGAGTGGGACCAGAACACACTCCCTGACTCTGCCATGCTGTGATCAAGACCTGTACCCTGCATGCCTCCCATTTTTCATACCCCAAGAAATTCCTGTCTACAGTTTATCTTTCCCACCTTCTCCCCCAAGGAGGTCTCCTTAATGACCAAGACCTCTCCCTGTCACACACACTCCCTGTGTCCTGTGCCGAGTTCCCTAAGACTTGACTCCTGCTTTCCTTCCCAGCTTCTCCATGGCAGGGATTCTCGAAAAGAAGTCCCTTGTGGAAAGCCAGCTGGACAATAGCACGAAATCACATTTTTCCCATCTCTAAAATAACTCTCTAAAAAGAAAGGCAACAATGAATTTTTACAATATCGATTTATTAGAATGAGCATTCTAGCATTTCAACATTTTCAGACTCTTCCTATATTCTCAGCTGTTTAAGAAAACTACAGGGGAAGCCGGGATGGCTCAGTGGGTTAAGCGCTTACTTTGCAGCGTCGGGGACTGAGGATCGAATCCCGGCCCCAGCCGGTGTGGACCCACATGCTGAACTGGGGAGTGACCCCAGTTCAGTTCTCTTTCTGTCTCTGTATCTCTCTCTCTCTCTCTCTCTCTCTCTCTCTCTCTGTCAAAAACAATAAAAAATAATAATAATAATAAAAAAGAAAACTAAGATTTCTATGTCTTCCCTCTCTCTTGCATTATACATAGAAGGCCCTGTACGTAGGCAATATGGGAACCGTGTGTTTAACAGATCTGGGTCTAGCCACCAGGCCCTCTCTGCTGAAGGACACTAAGGATCCATCCAGCACAAACAGATGGGCCTCCTTTCAAAGGAGAGACCCCTCCCTCACTTACCATCAGTGATGACAAACACCTGGAGCCTGAGGCTGAGACGGCCCTGGACCAATGACTGTCAGCCTTGACAACACCTTCCAATCAGCTGGACATTAACATTTTTTAAAACTCCCCATGCAGTCCCATGTGCAGCGGAGGCTGAGTGAGTATCGTGGCCCTAGGGCTTCGGAATGGTTCCACCAATTCCTGATTTGCAGGTGACAGAGAGGAGCTTGAGGGCCAACCTTCACTCATCAGACAACCCGGCTTTACTAACCCACAATCCTGGCCAGGACTCTGCCTACAGTGAGACTGATGTTTATGCATGAATGTTTATGTGGGAAGGTTATAATGTGGAAGACATTTGTATCAGTTTTCTATTACATTCTATTTTTATCGAATACAAGAAATGTATACTATCTAGAGTACAATAAATTATAAAAATAAATATAGTTATTATATTTGGAAATTTTATGTTTTTTGTTATTTTATCATCTTTATTACATAAGTTCCTATTTGTAAACTGCCTCACTACCAGCCCCGCTCTTGAAAATGTTGGTACAGGTCTTGTCCTGAAGTTTGTGTTGCTGAGGGAGTCGCCTGCATGTCCTACAAATCACGATAGTTTGCACAGAACTTATTTCCTGAGAAGACACAGGAGATTCGCTGGATTTCTACTGACTTTGGTATTCCACTGGAAGTTTCCTATTATTTCCGCATCCCACACATCTGCATAGTTTATTACTTAAGTCTTTCTCTTGAAAAAAGAAGACTGAGGGAGATGTTGGTAGCTGAGAATTCTGGTGCAATCAAGTTTGGCTGCTAAAGCCACAAAGATGAATCATGGTCTACACACTCAGTCTAGAGGAAAAACAGACATATTCACTCAATATTGAAAATGCATAATTACTGAGCACATATTAGCTCATTTTATCCTCACAACGGCTCCAGGTGAAAGCATTAACACTAGTATCTCCATTTAATAGTGAAAAGTATAGCAGTAGTAGTAGTGATAGTATCCCCATTTAATAGATGAGGAAACTGAGGCAGAGAGATATACTACCCTGTTTCTCCGAAAATAAGACAGTGTCTTACCCTGTTTCCCCGAAAATAAGACAGTATCTTATATTAATTTTTGTTCCCAAAGATGCGCTGGGTCTTATTTTCGGGGGGGATGCCTTATACGTATTTCAGCGAGAGGCAAAACTGTAAGTAGGTCTTATTTTCAGGGATGTCTTACTTTTGGGAAAACACGGTATTTTGTCTACAATCACATAGACGGTAAGTAGAGAAGCTAGAATTGGGATCCAGGCAGTGTGGCAACACCTCACATAAACAGAGTTTTTATCTAACAAGATAAGGGAGAAAGGGAGTTAGATAAGATATCTAACCAAAGGAGACCACAGCCTCAGGGCTGAAGGGATCTTTGAGAAGATTTAGACCAATTTCCCATTCAGGTGCCTTTACCAGTCTGGAAGTTCTGCTTTCTATTGAGTGCCAACTGCGTCTCCCAGAGAAGGATATATATTTGGGACCAAAAATGGCCAAGCAGGAAACCTCCTGGGTAGCAGGCCCACAGCCATCCTCCCACTGAAAGCCCTAGGGTTGCTGTTCCTCTTTTCGCAGCCCTGCTGGGAGGGCAGGTGACCTTGAGTCAAGGCCCCATCCACTGACAGGCTCCTGCTCTCACCAACACTTCAACCCGTGCCCCGTCCCTAACCCTCTGCCTTCTACACCCACCCGCAAGCCAGTGCTCCTCCTGATGCACAAACCAGCACTCTCCCAGCAGCCGCGAGCGTCAGAGGCAGGCATGTGGGGACAGGTGAGGTAGAACTGGCTGCAGGAGGATGGGCTGGGAGCCAATCGAGTCTGAAATGATGTGCCTCCTTCCTCTGCATGTTGACCTTTTTTCTAAGCACCTGGGCCCCCACATCCCTGGCCCTTTCCTTTGGGTGAGCTAGCCATCAATCACTACATTGAGCCCCTTTTACCACTCAAGGAAAACTTAGGTGACACGCAGTCCAGCACACCCTCCTCCACCATACCCAAGATTGGGGGTCCCCCCAGAGCAGAGACCAAATTCTACTTACCATTTCCTTTCCTAGAGCACATGCTTATTGAACCAAATTAAATCTCTGAGTTTCTTTCAAAAGTGAGGCGTTTAGAAAGGGAAGAGGTAATATGGAAAGACGAGATGAAGGAGGAAGCACAGTAAATCAGAACTGAAGACTGGGGAGGGATATGGGAGATGCCTGGCCCAGGCATGACAACCGTGTTGCTCATTATAGAAGGATTTCTGCTCTTATTCCCATGACAGACATCTGTCGTCAATCACTGCATTTCATCCCATGGCAGACAGCACTAGTCCATGACAGATGTCTTTCCAGCTTTCCAGGTTCAGTTTGGGATTCAGCTCCCCAAATTTTCTCAACACAGGGCCCTATTCTAGCAGAGTTGACCTAATGCTATCCCTGATTTCTTATTTCAAAGATAAAGAAACTGAGACCTAGAAATTTGCTTTAGATGGTTCGTTGCAAGCTGGTCCCAGCACTTGGATCTTCTGATAACTGAGGCCCTAAGTCCCCACACCGCTTTCCAAACCTGAGGACCACGTGGGGTGGGAAGAATGGATGCACTACAGCAGGGGCTAAGCTACTACCTAGAACATCAGAAAGACCTTTGTTCACTTAGAAAAAAATCACATTTATTGTTTGGGTATATGTGTTTCAAAAGTAATGGATGGGTGTTGTAGAACATTTGAAAGCACTGGTAAGTATGATAAAAGGAAGAAACTAGGAACTGGCTATAATCCATTTTTCAAAGAGAACTGTTTAATGTTTTGGTTTATAATTTTTATGTCTTTTGGGGGGCATGTGTATGAGTATGCATATAGAAACATACATGTTTTAATAAAATTCAGATATATTTCTACACATACTGGGGGTGCCAAAAAATATAAACATTTTAAGAGATGTTATCTATGCATTACTTTTTGAAGTTGAATTGAATTACAGTAGAATGTGTACTATGACGTTCACTCAAAAGATGGCATTTATCAAATCAATGCTAGCATCACTGTGCAACAGGCAAGATTGTCAAAGAAAATGCTGGAAACGTGGTTGTCATTGGAGGAGCGCAAGACCATTTTGAAGTGATATTTTAAATTAGAGAACGTTCTGGAAGTACAACAATGGAGGTGTGAGTCTGCAATAGGACCTCCAACACACCTCACAATTGCAAGCATTCTTGGTAAGTTTGAGACACAGGGTAAAATGAAATGGCATGTGCAGCGATACAAATGGACACTTTGGTTATTGTTACTCAAGCAGTAGTTCACTGTAATCAGAAGTGTCTGGACCCTCCTGGTAGCCTCTTTGAGCACCTCTTGTAATTGCAGGAGTCAAATTTGATTTGCATTCATCTTTTGTTATTGGTATATATTGAGTATTACAATTTTAATATCATTTTTTCCCTTTCTTAAAATGTATATATATATTTTTTGGTGCCCTTGCTATATGCATATGTGTGTGAGTGCATACACATATTGTACACATATTTGGTATGTTAACATTGTTGCTGTTTGCCCAGTATTCCTGTTGTTCATACAGTAGCACAATGAGATGGGGGTCAAGCTTCAGGCATCAGGGAGCAAGACGTGTATGTACGTTACTGCCTTGTACTCTGATAATGTTCTACTTTTCCATTCTAGACTCCTGAATCAGAATCATTCCTTAATGTATACGTGTATTAGCCCATTAGCCAAAGATTTTTAAAACACTTGGCATACCAAATATTGGTGGTGGTTCTGGGGATGTTGGTGGGGAACCATTGTTCTCTTGTTTGCCTTGAAGAAATGAACAGGAGTCAAGCTTGACCAGAGGGAGATCTGTCACTATGAGTCCAAAATGCACTTTTCCTCTGCTTTAACCATTCTTCTGTAAGCAAATTATTGATAAGACATAGTCAAGCAATACACAACAAAAATGGACACTGAAGCAGTCGTGATAGCAAAAAATTAGAAATCCTTCAAATACTCAACAATATGATAGAACACCATGCAGTTACTAAAAAGGTGTTGACTGAATATCTAAAGATGTGTTTACAAAATAGTGCTAGGAACAATCCTGTTGCTGCATACATGTTTACATGTAGATATGTCTGTACAAATGAGCAGCCTTTTCATGAACAGCATGGCGAGATGGTGGGTCATTGTTTTTCTTTGAGCTCCTCTGTATGGATTATATTTTCATCAGTGAATATGTATTACTTTGGTAACTCAAAATTAACAAATATTAAAAAAAAATGCACCCACATATCTACCACCTGACAGATGGGAAACTGTGCAAGCACAGAAAAAAAAATACAATTGCTTTTAAGTTTTAAATGTAATATTTAAAAAAAATCAGATTTGAGCTCTAAAAGTGAGCTACAGGCAAGATAATCAAGGAGCTCCTGTGTGGTTTTAAGTAACTATCACTAATTTCAACTCCCTATTTGCTAAAATAAATGTGTGTGTGTGTGTGTTTTAAACAAACTCTCCCAATTCCCAATCACATTGACTAAAAAGAACACCTTTGCTTTGCAGGACACTCTTTTCATAGAGTTCTTCTCTGAGATCAGACAGGACCCATCTGCCGTTGAGCACCGGGCCAGCTTATGGGCGACTGCCTATAAAACTTGCAAAATACTTCATAAAATCCGATTAACTGAAAATGTTTGTTAATCAGACACATGGGGCTTTGTGTTTTAAAAAACAGAATCAAGGAAAGAGAAAATAAAATATTAGGGGCTTAAGGCCAGCAGAAACCTATGTATGTATGCTCTACTTTCAGCCTAATCTTAAAATTCAAGCAAAAAGAAATCCCTCAAAAACAAATAAAAGGAAACTAACATTGCTCGCAATTTCGTCGTTTTGATTTAGCCGCCATTTGTGGGTTTGTACACACGGTGCCAGTCTTTAATGGATGCACCACACACACACACACACACACACACAACCTGGTAGCCCGGTGACCATGGGGATGCTCCCTTCCGCACAGACATTTGTAACGGGAGTAATAATATTTGAAATGTGTTGACAATTTTTAAGTTTCTGGCAATGGAAATGTCATTTCTCCACCGGAGCAGATTTCTAACGTTTGTAAAAACACTCCCTGTCCGGTCTCTTTACGGCGAAGTCACCGTAAATACTCATATTGTGTGACATGGTTACTAAGGGAAACAGGACGACTCTTTAGCCTGACTGTGCCCTTCATGAGCTGAAGAAATGATTTTTATCTAAATAAAAATTTGGGTTGGACCGTTGGTGTTCCTTGTGTTATTTAGTTATATGACTGGCTTGGGGAATCAGGTGGACCACCGCTGTTTTTGCTTTTTCTAAATCACAGAGGTCAGAGCAAACCCCGTGTGCCTGTGTGCACGTGGGGTGCGTGTCTGTGGGTGGGCGTGCTTCCCCTGAAGGAAAGAGTTGGTCTCTCTTCCAGTCATCAGAGGCAAGCATGAGGACCAGCTCCCGCACCAGGGTAGGGACCTTCTCTTGTTAGGGCTGGAGGCCAGCTGGTCAGGTGCCTGCCCTGGGGGGCCTTCCCGGTCTAAGCACAGCCCCTGAGGGTGGTTTTGAGTCTGTGGGTCCCAAAGGGGTGTAAGGAGTTAAGCTGCCAAGGCATTCCGCTGCCCTTGACTCTGGGTTATTGCCCCCCAGCACTCAGCAAAGTGTCGCTGAACACCTGAGATGGGACTTAGGTAGTTGGAGCAGCGAGGAAAGGGGCCCTGCTTGGAGCCAGCACCCTGGGAGAGAGAGCTACTCCCCAAAACAGCTGCCGGAGGGGACATGCAGGGCCTCCGAGCCATGCTGCAGGCAGGCGGCTGGAGGAAGAGCAAAGCAGGTTGAATTTGTGGAACAGCCACACACTCCTCAGCACTTCCCAGAATTACCTTGGACCAAAACTGTAAGAAAGAATTTCCTGTGAGTTTTGGGGTGGAAAGTCAGGAATCGTTATAATTTGGGTAGAAAAGAAAACACAAACTTATCTTATGCTCCAGGAGGAAGTAGGTGGTCTGTACTAATAATATGCATGTTTTTATATAAAAGGGGGAAATATAATACATTGTATTTTTACTTACTTTTTTGAGAGAAGGTGAGAGGGAGAGAGGAAGAGAAGGCGGCAGGCCTCCATAGTTGCACATCATTAGTTGTGACACGGTTTCATCCCACACAGGTGGGTGTGGAGCTGCGCAGTGTGAAAAGCAAATGGGGGGTGGGGGGGCCTCCCGCGTGGGAGGCAGGAAACTTCACGCCAAGCCTGGCAGTTACCACTTATGGCCCAGGTCAGTCTATGGGGTTGGCAAGGGCCGGGGCCGGGAATTGAACCTCGGACCTCGTGAGAGTACTTTGAAGGTGCCTGAAGTTTAAATATGTAAGATTAACTACACAATTTTTTATAAATTCCATTTTTTGGGGGGTCCCCCTGCATATGTAACCTTAAAGCTCATGTACTTTTTAGCTTATCTTTTAATATAAATTGTATCCCGCATGAGAGTTAATTTGGAGAGCTCTGGGTTATGCAGCTGCCCCCAGTTTGGGACATGGGTGAGGCAGCTTCTTAGATTCCCTTCAAAATTAAATTCATGGCTTGAAGTCCTTCAAGTTTACTTGGGGTGCAGTTCTTACCCCTAAACATGGTCCCACAGATGGTTGCATAGGAACAGAATTTTGCCATACATAATGACTTGAAATAAATAACAATAGCACAAAACTTGAATGACTTCATTCCATGTGACAATTTGAAATTTTTATTTGTGTCTAAATTGAAAAGGAAACAAAGTACAAACTATGAGGTGTAGTAGTTTTCTTTTTACAGTTTATGACTGGGCTACTTCACTGAATTTAAATACTACCTTTAAAAATTAAATTTGCTGTTTATTAAATTGTTGATTGCATAGAAACTAAAGAATAGGTCAAGAAAATAAAGCCTTATTGAATAATTATTAGTTACTAAGCAATTATTTTTGCAAAATATTATTTATTTGAACTATTAGGCAAATATAAAAACTGTTGAATAAATAGTTGAGCGTTTTCCTTTTTTGTGTGTTATAATAGTTTTTTTTTTAATGTTACTTATATATCATTCATACAAAGTTCAATATAAGAAAATTTTCAATGTCTGCATTTCTTTTCTGGCCATTGTTAATATTCTTTTCCTTTCATGGTTATTACCGAAAAGAATTCTGTTGTATATAGAGGAAGAGGCAGGTCAAACAATGACCTCCTCCAGGCTGAACTGCCTATAACATGTCAAGGGCCAGTGCAGGGTCTCTTGTTCAAAATGATTAAGAATTTCAAGTTGGGGGAAGCTGCGATGGCTCAGTGGGTTAAGCGCTCACTTTGCAGCCCCAGGGACCGAGGATTGAGTCCCGGCCCCGGCCCATGTAGACCCATATGCTGAACTGGGGAGTTTCCCCCAGTTCATTTCTCACTGGGGTGAGACTCCGGCCCAGTTCCTGCCCTGTGCAGCCCCACCCACCTGTGGAATGAAACTATGTGGAAAAACCAATGATATGCAACTATGGAGACTGCTCTGGGCCCTCCCCTTTCTCTCTGTCTGTGTCAAAAACAATAAAAATAAATCTTAAAAAAAAAAGAATTTCAAGTTGAGGACACTAGAGCACTAAAGCTTAGTTGGAGCCCTTCTGAATGCGGGGCCCCGTGTGACGACACAGGTCACCTACTTGTGACGCTGGCCTGGTTCTGAGGGTCCAGGGCACGCCCTTACCTCCAAGCTGGTCAGAATGAAGGTCAGATTCCCCGTCGTCCCTCTCAGGTGGTATCAGCTCCATCCCTGCCACCCCTAGCTGCCACCAAAGTGCTGAGACCACCCTGAACCTCAGCTCACCTGAAAAGTTGACTTCCCAGGACTGCCCACACTTAGACCCTTTTGGAAAAAAAAAAAATCATTATTTTACCGAGTGAATAGTTCCCACTCTATGGGATCTCTGGAAAAGCTGGGTGGTTGTTTCCTTGTCTGGGGTCTCTCTGGGGCTGACTTTTATGCCGAATCTGTGTGGGACAGAAAGAAGTAAACTCGGCCTACTTATTTCTCTGTACGTCACTGTAGGAAAGGTCTAACAGTGGTTTGGAAACCTCAAAATTGCAACTGTTTGAAGATAAAGAGATGGTGATGAAGGCTGGAAAGTATTATTTAAGAGCATATTGGGTTCCATGTCCCAGACGTAGGAGGGAAACAAAGACAAATAAGTACAGTCTACCATTCCAGGGCTGAGAGGGGTCCTCACACCGAGTGAGGGGCAGCCAGCCTCAGGAATGAGCAGAGACTCATGGGAAAACTGCAGTGGGGGTGCAAGGCCTCAGCTCTGCCCCTATTGGATAGGAAAACTCTTGAGAGAGTGACTGTCCCTTGGCCTTGATACTCCCATTTGTAAAATGAGCATCTATAAAATGTTCCGAGCTCCCTAAGTCACTAGTGAGAAATAACTACTAAAAACCCATTTGTGAGTCTTAATATGCATTTGACACAAACTAAAATGGTACAAAAGAATGTGCTCTCAGGGCAAGCTTGTTCAATCCGCGGCCCAGGACTGCTTTGAACGCAGCCCAACACAAATCCTTAAAGTTTCTCAAAACCTTAGGAGCTTTTTTTGCAATTTGTTTTTTAGCACATCAGTTATTATTAGTGTTCGTGTATTTTATGAGAGACCCAAGGCAATTCTTCCTCTTCCGATGTGGCCCAGGGAAGCCAAAAGGTTGGCTAACCCTGGTCTAGGGTTTTCTTGTGAAAGGCTAGGAGTACGTGGCCCACAGCCTTTGCAAAGAGGCTACCAGAGTCTCTCTGAGACAGGAGTCTTGTTTTCATTCATGTACATCAGCAATGAACTCCTTGAAGGCAAGAATCCCTGGTGGGTTGGATCAATGGCTGCTAACATGCCCATTCGGAGCTGGTAAACATTAAACAGGGATTTCAGAAGATTTGTAACTGTCATTTAAGATAAGCCAGTGATGCAAATGAAGCTGACATTGAACTCCGAGTGGCCGACTGTGTATTGTGGTCTCAGGGTTCCACCCGTACCACGTGCATACAGACTCCTACAGCACCCCTACCCTGCACAGCACCCTGCACAACACCCCTACCCTGCACAGCACCCTACACAACAACCTATATAACACCCTACACAGCACCCTGCACAGCACCCTGCACAGCACCTCTGCTTCTCTGGACCTGTCCTGGTTCCTGGGTGACAGAGACTCTATCATTCAAACCTTGGTCTGGCCCCACGCCCAGGGCTCCTCTGGCATCTGGGTGAATACCTCCTGCAGCCATGGGTTGGGGGCTGATTTCTGCAATGTCTGATCCAGGCTGAGAAGTAGTCCTTCCAGACCAGCGATGCTGTGTGATTTTAGGTTCTTTCTCCACGGAGCACGTGGCCTGGCTCTGTGGGACCAAATACTGACCACGCCATCAGTGCCCCTGGTACCTCGGGCAAGTTACATTCTAAACTTCACACTTCTTGTCTTGATAATGGGTGTAAACATAGTATTTACTTCAACAGCTAGCACTTAGTGTTAATAATTATTAGAAAAAAAAATAAAGCATTTTTTCACTTAAAACTAAGGCAGAGATCATTTACTACTTAATGCCACTGAACTCTACACTTAAAAAATGACTAAAATGTTAAATTTTCTGTTATGTATTTGTTACCACAAGAAAATATTTTAGTTAAAAAATGAATAGGTTACTAACCAATGTCTCCCCAACAAGTTTAATAAAAAAATAAAATAATAAAATAAAATAAAACTAATGTGGACTTACGCTTTCAGCTATGATAGAGTAACAGGGATTAGATTTACTCTCCTGCCTTAAAATAACTAAAAAACTGGCTAAAACGACCCTTTTCAGATGGTAGACAACAGGCGGTGAAGAAACTGATCCTTAAGAGAAGAGAAGCAAATAAGGGGAAAGAATTTCTAGGCTGTAGCCCAGGGAGGGAAACCCAAACAGAGGCTGATGGAGTTTCTGAGTCGAGAGGACAGAACTGAGAATTCAAGACGGCTATGGAGGGGAAGCCGGATGGCTCAGAGGGTGGAGCGCTCACTTTGCAGCCCCGGCCCTGGCCCATGTGGACCCATATGCTGACCTGGGGTGTGTTTCCCACGAGGGAGGACCCTGGCCCGCTTCCTGCCCTGCGCGGCCCCTGCCCACCTGTGTGGAATGAAATCATGTCGCAATCTGATGACGGACAGCTGTGGAGATGGCTCTGGGCCCTCCCCCTTCTCTCTGTCTTGTTCTGTCTCTGTTGAAAACAATAAATCTTTAAAAAAACAACAACAAAGAAGGCTATGGCAGCTAGAATTCCCAATGCAGAATGCGCAGGGGGAAGGCAGCTGCAAGGAGGGGAGACTGGCTGTTTCTGGGCACTGGTCTGTCTCCACGCTTTCTCTCTCCGTGGAGAACCTTCCTCCAGCCTTTGGGACAAGAGAGGTCTCTGGACAACACACCTTCCTCACTCGGGTCACGCCCACCCAGTAGCCCTGCCCGGTCCCCTCACAAAGAACAAACGCCTCCGTGGTTGTAGCTGGCCCTGTCCAGTGAGGGACTCGGGCGGATGGAACAGTACGGGGTCCTGGCTGAGGACACAAGGAGCTGAGCCTCGTTCAGGACGGCGAGGCCAGCCTTTCTGCTTGTTGACGTTCCCCGTTTGCTCAGGCCCAGGTGGCCCTGGGGTGACCCGTGCAGGGGGCTGTACCAGTAGGCAGAGGGTCAGGCCCAACTTGGAGGTTTGAGATGAGACACGTTGGGTTGGTGTGTGGGGTGGGTGTGTGGGGAGGGTGTCACACCACCAGCACACTGTCGAGAACACTGTCCTTCCTGCTTTTGCTGAGCAGCCGCCACCCACCAGGTTCACGGACAGATGCGGTGGACACATCGTCTGTTCTTCCTCACCGCAGCCCCGTGAGACTGGGAGGTCCATTGCCATTTCACGGATAAGAAAACTAAGGTCCAGCTTCCCTCTGTGGTGGCACGGCTGAGTCTAAGCCTTTGTTTCTTCCCCAAATCCAGAGCCCCTTTCTGAAGCTCCAGGTCCCCCTTCCCGCCTGGCCTGGATGTGGGGACACGCACAGGGCACAGGGGACTGAGGGGCCCGCAGAAGCAGAAGAGTCTCGGTGGCTCACATTTATGGAAGGCTGCACTGTGCTGGCCATCATGCCAACATTCCCCAGAACGATCGCCCTTCATTAAGCATCACATGCTGCAGAGTTGTGCAGATCACACCGCTCTCACCCTCCATGGCAGGGACCCCCAAGAGTAAGGTGACCAAATGTCCCGCTTTTGGCGGGACAGTCCTGATTTTTAACAATTTGTCCCGCGTCCCACGGCGTTTTAAAGAAGTCTCAATTTTTGGAAAGAATGCATGACAAGCTAGGGAACGGCGGGAGATAGACCCAATTTTTAATCAAGAACGCCCTCCCCCCCGGTCAATGGTGTCCTGCTTTACCAATGTTAAAATCTGGTCACCTTACTGTTGGGGGGACATGACCAGGATCCTGGCCTGGCTTGGTGTGACCCTGAGGACAGGGCACGGTGGCCCCACCACACAGCCTGGGGCTCCCGAGGAGGGTAGCGGGTCATCTTACTTGCACGAGACCTGCCCACGGGTCAGGGCACAGCCACAGGTCTTGGCAGTCACTGAGCCGTCCCCAGACCCTAAGTGAGACCCGGGCAGCAGGACCCTGGCCACCCCGTTCAGCCTGTAGGTGCGAGCGAGCCGGGGCCTGCGTGAGAAGCTTCGAAGGCACAGGCGATGAGGCCAGACGGACAGGTGGGGGAAGCCTCCCTCCCCGCCCCCTTGCTCTTAAAAAAAATGACTTCGCGGCTTTTCTTTTTTTAAAGATTTATTTTATTGTTTTTGACAGAGACAGAGAGAGAGACAGAGGCAGAAAGAGACAGAGAGAAGGGGGAGGGCCCAGAGCAGCCTCCATAGTTGTACGTCATCGGTTTTCAACATGGTTTTCTTCCACACAGGTGGGCAGGGGCCCTGCAGGGCAGGAACTGAACTGGGGGCCTCCCACATGGGAAGCTCACCCCAGTTCAGCATATGGGTCTGCATGGGCCGGGGCCGGGATTCGATCCTCAGTCCCCAGGGCTGCAAAGCGAGCGCTCAACCTGCTGAGCCGTTCAGCTTCCCCCTTCTTTTTTTTAAAGATTTATGGGCTGTTCTTGAGATGAGCCCAGGAAGACCTGGGTTCAAGCCCAGCTCTGTGAGGCCTTGGGCAAGGTACTTAACCTTCTAATTCTGCAGCCGGGCAATGGGGCTACTAGCCCCCTCCCCCCTCACATGGAAGGGGAGGCGCTTAGCCTGCTTTGTGCTAACGTGCAACAAAGGTGAGTTGTTATCACGGAAGAAGAAACGATTCGTCTTCCTTCTCCCCTATTTACTTTTCAACACAGGGGACACAATTCTTTAGCCAAATGGAGTGAAGCCCAGCTCGCTGGCCCGATGAAGCCTGGGAGTTCTACTCCAATAAGCGGTCAATGTTAACGAAAAGAACACGTGTGTCAAGGAAAAGCTCCATTGGGAAGACACCAAGAGCCCTACGCTTGCTGTTGGGGGGTTCCGGGATTCTGGGGTGAAGCCTGCATCCCGGAGGGTGGGCTTGTCGGTAAGAAGAGGGGAGAACAGGGGGACTCCCGGAGGGTCTGAGGACCCTCTACGGGGCGAGAAGGGGAGCTGACAGCAGAGTGAAGGAACATGGGATGCCCCCGTGCGCTCTGTGCCCGGGTGACACCTGGTGCCACGCGCTGTGTTGCTTCACCCAACGGGGGCTCCTGGGTCAGAATTCACAGCACCTGGGTTCAAATCCTGGCTCCTCCACTTACATCTGTGTTCTTTTGGGTGTGTTACGTGGACTCTCTGTGCCTCGGTTTCCTCATCTGTACAATGGGGATAATGAAAGTGGCTGCTCGTAAGTTTGAAGAGAGATGAAGCAGGTCGGTGCACAGAAAGTGTTTGCCACAGGCCTGGCATCTAGTCCGGGCTCAGCAAACACACTCTCTGCCCTCTCGCCAGCCTTCCATACCCGGGTTATGCCGGTTCTTCTCTTATCTCAAATCCTTTACCTGGAACAAGGATGTTAGGAACACAAGGCGGGAGGAAAGGGTCCTCCAGAAGGAGAGGGCTCTTCCGGTGACCCCCTCCTCTCCGCCCACACTGTGGAATCCAACAGAAATGAGAGGGAGAGGCCAGCACCCCTGCGACCCTGCTCCACACAGGGGCCCATGACGGGTCCCAGATGGGAACAGCACACGGTGTGAACCGGGATGCTGGGAGTGGAGCCCGGCCCTTCGCGGAGCTCCAGGAGCAGTCTTGCTCTTTACTCCCGATGCAGAAAGGTGTTATGAAGACGATGAAACTGGGTCCTAGCAGAACTGCCTGGCCCCACAGCTGGCAGAAGCACAGAACAATGAGAGCGGCCCCGCTGGGCAACTGGCCCGCACCAGCTCGCAGCTCTGCCTCCGTGAGCGCATCGGACTTCAATGCGCCTCCTCCCCCGGCCCCGTGCCTGCAATGCATGTGGCCAGAGGGTTGCTGTGGTTGTCTTTCATGACGAGGCTTCTGGTAAAATTACCCCTCCCTCCCATCTCCTAGAACATCAAGGCTTTGGGTCTTTTATCTTAATTTCAATCTGCTGATTCATACCTTGTTTCAGGTAGCTCACTGTCATACGAAAGGAACAATAAAACCGACCATCTGCAGTGAAGCAAAAGAGAATAACAAATTGTAGAGAAAGGAAAGGTGGGGGAAAGCATAGAAATTGAGGAAAAACAAGAATTCTTAGCTGAGGGAAATAATAAAACACCAAGCTTCCTTGCAGTCTGAAAAAAAAAAAAAAAAAAAGCGAAGCATATCAACATATATCCTTCCTTGCATAGAAGTTCATCATGAGGGATCAATAAACAAAAATGCAACTGATTCTCGCTCTGAGCTTTAGAAGATTTTGTTATAGGTCATAGGGGCTCTGGCTCAGGGTCCTTGAGTGACTTTATGAATTATATCCTCCAACGTCATTCTGAAACAATGACAGACAGAAAACTGTCCTTTTATCAACAGTTTCTTGTATCAATTCTCAAAAGCGGTATGCATCAGCAAGCAAGTTTCCTTAAAGGAATTTATGAGCCTACTTTATAATAAGGAAAGCCAACAATTTAAATGTGATAGTTTCCCAGGTCTGTCATAACATAGTACCACCAACTATGTGGCTTCAACAACAGAAATTTATCTCAGTGTTTTAGAAGCTAGAAGTCCAAGATCCACGTGTCGGCAGGGCCCCGCTCCCTCTGAAGGCTGTAGGGAGAATGTGTTCCAGGCCTCTCTCCCAGCTTCCAGCATGTTCCTGGCTGTGGTAACATCCCTCCAGTCTTCAAAAGGTACGTTCCCCCTCTGCGTTCCAATGATCCCCTTTAACAAAAACACCAGCCGTATTGGGTCAGGGGTCCAGCCGACTCTCAAATGACCTCACCTTTAACTTAACTAATAGCATCTGCAATGACCCTATTTCCCAATAGTAAGGTGACCAGATTTTAACATTGGTAAAGCGGGACACCATTGACCGGGGGGGAGGGGGTTCTTGATTAAAAATTGGGTCTATCTCCCGCCGTTCCCTAGCTCGTTGTGCATTCTTTCCAAAACTCGGGACTTTTTTAAAACGCCGCGGGACACGGGACAAATTGTTAAAAATCAGGACTGCCCCGCCAAAAGCGGGACGTCTGGTCACCCTACCTATTTCCCAATAAGGTCACATGCTGAACGAAGTGGGGGTTAGGGCTTGAACGTCCATGTTTGGGAGGGGACACAAGTCAGCCCATAACGGTGGCCAAGAACATGGGTGACCCTGAAATGAAGTCACAGGGACCAGGTTGTCATTTCAGAAGGAAAAACTGACATGTCCCTGAGCTGAAACCTGATCAAATGTCTCATGTTCAGGCTGGAGAGGAACCTTATCATCAGAGCAGCAAGATTCTGCCAGGAGCCTGGACAAAGAGGAAGCCAACGAGCAAGAATTTGTCGGTATTCATCCGGCCCTGGCCAAGCGTTAGAGTCAGCAAACCTGGGGACTCGGGCACTCTGGCCTCTGCGGAGTTCCACTTGCTGCAGAGAGCGTCCTCCAGGCTTTGACAGACTCTCATGACCTCCCTGGTTCTAATACTGAGCTCACCAAACGGACTAATTTAACTTCTCGGGACTGTGACCTGTGACTGGCAAGAGCCATGTTGCACATTGTTCGCTTACCTCACACAACCTACAAGATGGACCTCGGGTCAGTCTTCCTCAACGGCAGGGGGAATCAACAAGGGGGGATCGCCAACCGCCCCTCAGAATTGATTTATAAAAAGTTGTGTAGTTCTATTCTTACGTTTAAACTTCAGTCACCTTCCAAGTCCTCTCCATTGGGTGTCATACACCTATGGAGACGCTAGTTCCACGGCGCAAAACGGGTTTTGAACTCGTTGATTTTGATGCCTTTTGGTGCTTTTGCAGTTTGCTTGGTTTTTTTTGTTTTGCTTTTTTTCTTCATGTTTTCCACATCAGCAAAACGTTTCCCATTGAGGACGTTTTTTTCATCCGGGTAAACAAAAAAGTAGTCGCTAGGGGAGCGATCAGGTGAACAGGGAGGGTGGGGCACAGGGTCATGACATTTTCGGTCAAAAGCTGCTGAATGAACACTCCGTGTGGTGTGGGCAGCTGTGTGAAAGGCTGCACGTTATCTGTGTAACTCACCCATCATGAAATGGGCAAATGCGCCGAAATAGTCGCCAGAAAGAAATTCACTGAAGCTGAGGGCGGTGGCCTCTCACAACAATGCCAGCTGGTACCACTGGTGCAGACGGGCCCCTAGAACACTCACCTAGCGGGGAAGCCTGTACCTCCAGGGGCCTGCCCCCCAGAACAAGATTCCATTTTTTGCCCCCCACCCCACACAGTCCCTGAAAAGGACTCTCTGTGTTGTCAGTTAACCTGTTGGCAATCTGGTTTTTCCATCAATCTTTTGTGACTTTGGTTAATGGTCATCTGCTCTGTCCCATCCAAGTCTCTTTGGGAGCAGCTGCCAAATGCAGAGACCATTTCCTCAGAGATGCTAATTTAGAGACCGGATCACCAAACGCTGCATTTCTCAGAACATATCTCGCCATTAAGTGGCGCTTGTCCTTACAGAGAGGGCGTGCTAGTGGAGCTGGTGGAACCGGTGGAGAGAAATGTCTTGTGCGTTGAAGTGGAGCAATCATTTGTCTGTACTTGGATGTGTGGGTGTGGAAGTGACGAATTAAAGGCTTTAAAACATCACTAGATACAAGAAAATCAGGAGGAAAGGCAATCTGAGAAGCATTAACAATGCATTTATTTTGTTTGTTGTTTTACAAAGAGATACAAATTAAAGAGTGGACTTCCTGGGGTGTTTGTTTGTTGCTTGCTTCTTGTTGTTGTTACTGTTGATGGCTTTGGTTATTTGGTGGGACTTCTTTTAAAGTGACTCATATAGAATAGTGCTGCCCAAGAAAAACAGAATTCGAGCCATGTGTGCAATTTAAAATATTCTAGGAGCAGCCAGGTAAAACAAGTAAAAAGAAATAGGTACAATGACTTTTATTTTTTTAAGATTTATTTTATTGTTTTTGACAGAGACAGAGAGAGACAGAGAGAAGGGAGAGGGCCCAGAGCAGTCTCTATAGTTGTATTTCATCAGTTTTTCAACATGGTTTCATTCCACACAGGTGGGCAGGGGGCTGCGCAGGGTGGGACCTAGGCTGGGGGCCTCCTGCATGGGAGACACACCCCCTCGAGCCAGGGGCCCAACTGGGGGGGCAAGAACTGAACTGGGGGCCTCCCGCATGGAAAGCACACTGCAGTTTAGCATATGGGTCTGCACAGGCTGGGGCTGGGATTTGATCCTCAGTCCCCAGGGCTGCAAAGCAAGCGCTTAACCTGCTGAACCATCCCAGCTTCCCCTCAATGACTTTTAATAACATACTTTTGCTTAACCAACTAGTATTTAATATGTGATTGATATTTTAAAAGTCTTTCTGAGAAAGGGTATTAAGACATGTTACATTCTCTTCTTCACATTTAGTCTTTGAAATCCAGTATAGTTAGACCCCATCTGAATTTGGGCTCTACATTTCAGCAACTCTGCAGTGGCCACGTATGGCTCGTGGCTCAGCACAGGCAGAGGCTGCGGTTCTGGGGTTCTTAAGGATAATAACTACGTCATAATTGAGTAGCAATAATGATGGTGATGGTGATGAGAATGATGATGATGTATTGAGCCTCTTCGATGTGACACATGTTCTGGTAACCCCCGTTCTCATGCATCATCTCATTTACTACTCTAAGCAACACCACAGGAGGGTACTATTATGACCCCCTTCTCTGGATGCTGAACCAGAGTCTCACTGAGGGTGGGTGATTTGCCCAAGGTCATATAGCTGGGGCTGGAAACCTAGTCTGTCTGACACTAGCCACGTCACCTATTTATTCAGGGTCAGCAAAGAGGCCGACCAGTACGGGCTTCCCTCAGCCCCCCAAGCCTGATTAATGGGGCTGCCACGCTGACAGGGAAAACAGACCAGAAAGAACATTAATTGTATGGCTGAGCAGACTGCGTGCCTGACAGAACAGAGCAGCGACAAGATGCCCTGACTCTCATCAGCTGGAGGAAGCTGCAGATTCAAGGCTGGCGACCAGGTTCACAAAATGCAATTGTTCTCAATGATACTTACTTAGCAAAGAGCCAGAGAGAGAATTGATTGTCATTAAAAGGTGGACAAGAGCATCGATTGTCCCCGCCCCCCGCCCCAGTGATGATTTGAGGGTTCTGACTTAGCCATGCTGAGAACGTGGGTGCAGAGGCATTGGTGGTGTGACTTCCCTCGTGGAAATGAGCTCCAGTGGGGCCAGTCAGGGTAAAAGAAGTCAAGGCCTGGTCTGAGGGTGAGGCAGCTCAGGCTGTGTCCACGCCTCTACACTCAGCAAGAGAGGAGGCTGGGCTGGCCTGGGAGGTAGGAGAGCCTGTGGGACCCCACACCCCCAGTTCCTGTTTGCCCAGAAGTTCTAGGAGCCCTGTGAGCGGCTGTGACATTTCTGGGTCTGGGGGGTTTGTGGGAGAAGGGGAGGTCCCCTCACTGTGTTAGGAACAACTGCAACACTATCCTAAGAGAACATGGCCATGATGTGGCCTAGATAAGCCAACATATCCCCTACTCAGCCCTGAAACCCCAAGCAGGGTGGTGGGCGAGGCCTCATCCCAGGGCTCTCCTTGACAGGAGGTGACGCTGTGTTCCCCAGTGTTCCCAAATGCATCCCCAGGTCCTCTTCTGTCCTGCTTCTGGCCGTGGTTGGACAAGAGAGGGCAAGGCTCTCAGGCAGAGCACCCAGGCTAGAATACCTCATCTGTCTGTCCACCCATCCACCCGCCCGCCCATCCATCCATCCATCCATCCATCCATCCATCCATCCATCATCCATCCATCTACCCACCCATCATCCATCCATCCATCATCCATCCATCTATCCATCATCCATCCATCATCCATCCATCCATCATCCATCCATCCATCCATCCATCATCCATCCATCATCCATCCATCCATCGTCTGTCCATCATCCATCCATCCATCCGTCCATCCATCTATCCATCTATCCATCATCCATCCATCATCCATCCATCTATCTATCCATCCATCCATCCGTCCATCCATCCATCCATCTATCCCTCTATCCACCCATCCATCAAGAGACACTAACCGAGTGACCACTTCATGCCAGATGCTGTGGCCGGTCCCGGAGAGAAAGAAATGTACAGGACAAAGCCTTACCCTTCCGGCGAACATGACATAGGCAGACTGGGCAACCAGTGCCTACAAGTGAACATGGACAAGCGCTAGATCACGGGATGGTTTAACTACACGTTCTCTTGGTAGCAGAGCGTATGAAAGTTAAACACAGAAGGAAGACATAAGGACTGAGCTCTGTGGGATGAGAGAACATTCCAGAAAGGCAGAGATGATGGTCTGTGGAAAGGGACCGGGGGCACCAGGGATATCCTAGAGACTGCAACTCACCAAGCAGCTGGAGCTCAGGCTGGGGACTGGGCAGGGACCGGGCAGGGACGGGGCAGGGACGGGGCAGGGACCGGGCAGGGACCGGGCAGGGACGGGGCAGGGACCGGGCAGGGACGGGGCAGGGACCGGGCAGGGACCGGGCAGGGACGGGGCAGGGACCGGGCAGGGACGGGGCAGGGACGGGGCAGGGACGGGGCAGGGATGGGGCAGGGACGGGTGTGAAGGGCTCACGTATCATGGGAACCAGGACCTTGGCCAGAGCTTAGGGTGCATGGGAGGATCCTAGGCAAGTGTCAGCTGGGTGATTGGCACGGTCATCCTGACTAGTGGAGGGAACAGACAAGAGAGGAGCAGGCCCAGGGTGCTGCTGGCGCAGGGCCTGTGGCCTTGGGGTTCATCCTTTGACCCACAGTGGGGCTGACCTCAGAGCCTGTTTCCTGCCCTCAGGGCAGCTGGCTTCCCTCTGGGCTTGTCCAGCAGGAAGCAGTGACAGATGCTTGGAAGGTGGGAGGGGGAAAGGGCGTGTCTCTCCAAACTTCTCTGCCCCAGGAGCTGTCTGTTGGTGGCTTTATGGCCCCAACACCTCCATGGGTCCAGTTCCTGCTGGACAGGCCCACCTGGTGGCATTTTCTAATAACCCTGCTTCAGCCCTCTTTCCCTCCAGGTCACCTCAGAGGTGGCCATGGCTTTCTTTCTGCCCCTGCTCACCTCTGGGGGGGCCTCACTGTCCCCTGTCTCCTCCACCACCTGGGTAGCGGTCTCCTGAGTGGTGCTGCCTCCTGGGTTGGTTGGGTTGACTGATCCAAGTGGAGAAAGGGGAAGCAATTATACATATTCTCGAATGACAAGCACTGGAAGGAGCAGTAGTGAAGGTCTGAACAAAGGTGACTAGTGGGGATGGAACTTGGGGACACCTGAGAGTGGGGATGGGCTAAAATAAATTGTGAGTGACTTCAGGGTAATGCAGGGGTCAGTCAACTTCTGCGAAAGGCTGGATAGAATCAGTTTAGACTTTGTAAGTCATAGGGGCTCTGTCCCCAATACTCTGCGGCTAGTGTGCAAAAGCAGCCCTTGACAATACAGAGGAATGAGTATGGCCGTGTCCCAAGAATGTCATTTATAAAAACAGATGGAGGCTGGAAATGACCTGTGGGCAGCAGCTTGCTGACCCGAGTGGCCGGAAGGTGTGTAGTGATGTGAACCAAATAGGGAATCTAGAAAGTGGAAGTGATTTGGGTGGTTAGGTTAAGTAGTGGGAAGAGAAAGTGTGGGGGGTGGGAGGGTGGGATGGGTGGAGAGAAAAGGTTTGTATATAAGTTGGGAACTTCAGCATATTGTGCGGAAGAGAAACACCCAATTATTTTCCTGCAGAGCTGGTAACCAGTACAAGGATTCGTTCAGCAAGAAATCATTCACCCACGGAAAGGCTGGTCATGCCCACAGGTATCTAACTCCTCACCACTGACAGAGGTGATGGAGAGGGAGACGAAGGCTGTATTGATCTCTGCAACCACTATTTTTATGTCTAGTAAACACCACCCACTGCTGAAAAGTTTGGGGGACTCTATACCAGCAGCCTCTCATAGCAATTAGCTGTTAATCACCACAACTAGATCTCTGAAGGTGATCATACCTCAAGCCCAGAACCGGATTTTTCATACATACCCCCAGTATTTGTCAGCACTGGCACATGGCGTTGGCTGAAGAACAAGTGTGGGTTGACCCTGAGTACAAAGAAGAGACTCTATTTTGAAACTTTCTTAATCTATTTTGTCTTTAATTTCTGTGCTCCTTTCATGTTTGTGGATAGCCTTTCAGACTACTGAAGTTCTGGGTGCTTAAATATATATATAGTATACCACGCTGGGTAAGGTGTCAAGTTTTTAAAAATAAATAGGTGCCAGAAATCACCAAACTCAACTTCTGAGGGTTTTTCTTTTTAAAGGAATCCCATTATTTTAAATGCATTTGACTATATTTAGAAGTTAACTACATGCTAGATATGGCAGTTTTCTAAATAGAACTTTCTTCACACAGAGTGAAGAAATACCACTAAGCACTATGCTGGTTTTTCTTTTTTTTAATTGTAAACAGTGTCTGCAAACTGTAGTCCTATAGTCTCAATGCTGCCTCTGGGCGAAATTCTTGGATGGATTATAACAATGGTTTGTAAGCTCCAGGCAAGGGAGCCACCTTGGGCTCACTTAGGTACAGTAACTGAATGAGTGAATGAAGAAATGGTTGAATGAGTCGTGGTTGCTTTTCATGAAGAATACCGTATGTTTCTTAAGACCTCATACAATGGACATAAGTCAAGACGAATTCCCCCACAGGAATAAAAGATTTACATTATTTTACATAACATTAAGTAAAATTTTATTCTTTTCCATTACCTTCATTAAATTTGAAAAATTCAAATTAGCATTGGTATGACTATTTTGTTTTTCATAAAGGAAGACAATGGAGATCTAAGATGTATTTGATGAACCTTTGATTGGAGAACATGCTACATCTACATAAAGCCAGGTGCATATGTAACTAGTTAAATGATCGGCCTCAGAAGGTGTGAAGTGAAATAAAGGTTGACCTACAAGGGGGTTTCCAGAATCTCGCAGCCTGGCTCCAGCTTTGTCCCAATCATAACACCAAAGACACTTCCAAATTTGTGATCAAATGATACCTGGAGGGAAAGTAAGTGTTTTGCATGACAAAGTCAGGACCTTCACATCCCCCACCCACAGCTAATCTCAGTTGGCCTTGAACAATAGGCTGGATCTAAGGTGACATTTGATAGAGATAAATATAAAGACCTGCACTTGGGTCCAACATGAATAACTGGAGACGTGTACCAACTGCTAGGACTTAGCTGTTACCGGTCATAGCAAGTACAGTGTGAATAAGTGGTGTGAATTTAGTCTTTGGACACATTGATCGAAAATAAATAAACATCAGAGGAGAACTTGTATTTCAAATATGCAAATGAGGCATCTCTCCAGCACCTAATAGCATCTTCAAGTAGAAGTCCAGAAACTTGGATTTGGCTCAGAGGATACAAGGATCAGCAGACGTAGTTTCTCAGCCACATGCACAGCCCAGAATTGCAAAATGTTGCAATTAAAATCCTGGTAGGAATGAAAGCCCCTTTATGAGATTGAGCTTATTAGTACCTTTGATTTCTTCGTTGTCGGCATTTATACCAAATCATTTTTAGTAAAATGAGGACTACCGTCCTTCATGCCTATGTTTACTTCTTTTTTTTCCGGCAAAGAACTGGAGTGTGAATTGAGGAGATGGCTGTGATCCCATTTCAATGAGGGCAGAGAACCTGGCTAAGTAAGGGAGGCACCCAAATACCACATAACACAATGGCTTGAACACACCTAGAAACAGCTAGAGACGCATCTGAGTGCTGTCCTTTCCTGGCACCTGGCAGGACTCTGAACCTGTTTCTACAAGACTGCCATGGCTTAATCCTGACAGTGCTGCTCAGGAAGATGGGCCCCACCCTCTGGGCGTGTCATTTAAGAACATTGAGCCTATGCCTCCAGGGCAGCGCAGGGCTCCTCTTCAGTGTTCAGACCCTTCAAGACTGGCTCCACTTGTGACTGTCACCTAGCTGTCACTGAGATAGTTGGCACTGCATGAATTTTTCCCAAATTAAAAAAAGTGAACACCTCATGAGGGCAGCCTGTGACTCAACTAAAATCATGTGCAATACGGTAAATTTGGTTCTGGTGGTATTTTCTTCCTACTGTTGTGCAGTGTGATTTCAATTCTTTTTCACTGGTCTCCTTTCCCATTTGAAGGGCATTGTAGCCAAGGTCCTCCACCAGGGTCTTCATTGTACTTAACAAGCAACCACCAGATTTCTGTTCCCTTCTGTGAGACAATGTCCCCGGGAGGTCAGATATGAATTTTGGAGGTTTTATCGTTTGACAGAGATCCTTCAGATATTCTGATACTCTGTTCAGTCTCCTCTCTAGTCACCTTGAGAATTATTTACAGAAAATGTTTGATATGGGCTGTTTCATGACAGCCACACTTTCTATTTGGCCTTAAGTATCACCCAACGTGGCCAACTACCTGACTCACCACATTTGACCTAATGACTTTTTGCTCTTCCTCCCAGACAATTCTTCTCAAATACTGAAGATATAATTGAGGACACACCACAGCTTTGAAGCAGATTCCCACCATGGTCTTGGAGATGGACGCAATGCTGGCAAAGACCCAGGATCTGGAGGTGAGCACTTGGAGCCGCTTTGTTGGGAAGAACTTGCTCCAGTAAGCTCACTAGCATAGACGGGGCCCCTGACTTTACAGTTAACAACCTGCCCACAGGCGCTGCAGCCTGGGCGTCCCAGAAGACAGCAGACTGAGGTCCTAGCAGAAGGGTCGTAGCCAAAGTCAGCTCTGTCAGGGCTATTGCAGGTCTAGGGAGCACACTAGAATATAGTTATCACAGGACCCAGAAAAGCTCTGAGACTTCACCTTGCCACTCCTCCAGCTTGGTGACGGGTGCCCTGTGACCTATTGTTTTACTTGTCCCAACCATTCCTCTGTCCCATCAGCTCCTTGATGGTTCTTGGTGTCTGTGTGTGATAGGCGGGGAGGGTACTTACACAGTGAGGGATGAAATTCTGGAAGATGAAAATCTCAGGAAAGTCATCACAAGAAACCCTTGGGACCTGGGATAGGATGGCAGGCTCCAGTCCTAGGGCTTTTTAGTTTTATCATTTGGCAGCTTCCAAATGTAAAGTTCGATCTTTCTTTACAAGCTCCAAGGCCCATAGTGGGAGGTCTACTGTCCAACAACTCTTCAGTTGGAATTCCCAAGACCCACAGGGGAGACCAGTCTTGGGTTATGCTTATGTATCTGCAGAAAGGTGCGACTTCCCACTCACAGGAGTGCATGAGGATGGGTAGAAGGGCAGTGAAGGCCCTAAAGCCAGACTGTGAAGACAGCACAGCCTCGTGCAGGTCAAGAAACAGAACCGATTCCCCAGCTCAGCATCTGCCTGTGGAGATGCAGGGCACACACTACTCCGTGGCAATTCTTTCATTGATGCAACTCTGTAATTTTTATTGCAACTGGAAGACAATACATCACAGAAACTTTATGGTAGGTCTGGGGGGAAAGTGTTATTTACAATAAAATGATGAAATAGTTTGTCTTTGGCAATATGATTACATGTGAAGAATGCGAAATGCAAGTATGGACGCCTCCGAAGTAACACCGTCGGGTCCCTGACGTCGGGCTGATGCTGCCCACCAGCTAACACCAACGCCACCACACATCACTGTCCTCCTGTACAGCTTCTCCCTTTCTATTCATGATATTGGCAGTTTCATACAGAAAATACAGAAAAGAAATTGGCTTTTGAAACGTTATTACTTTAGGACATTAATTTGGCCATGTCAGTCTATTGGCCAGCAAAGGTCAGATGACCCTAACCATCGGCAGTAAACCTCTTGGTCTTCTGATTGCTTTATCACTGTTATTATTATTATTTTTTTCTGTAAAACAAAAACAAAACTCAAGAAATGTTACAGAATCAAGAGTATATTAAAAAAAAAATGTACAAGTGTATAATGCTTCCCAGACACACACGGATACATTTTTTCCCTCCACATTTTCCCCATGGCAGTATAAGTAGTGAGTATGAATGACACAGCATGAAACTGGTTACTGAATCAGCTATGAGCTTTGATGGCCTCAACACACACTCGGGAAAAGCTTCATGTGTAAATAACTGAAACTGTGCTAAGTTTCATCTAAAATGGGGTGGGGCTGGGGAGGAAGTGAGGAACTCAGGCCACAGTAAAAGAAAGGCTGAAATACGATTTCTAGGTTTCATAGGTTCACCATATCGAAGTCTTTGAGAATCCAATATGGAATATCGATTATTTGCAAAAGGTAGAAAAGGCTGTTCTCAACTTTTGCAAATGAAAGACAGTGAAAAACACTGTTGTAAATATGCCAAATAGTCTTGACTTCAATGCTAACGCAACAAAAAGGGTGCTTGTGAGCACTATCACAGTAAGTCAGAAGTGATCTTTCACCTAGGTCTGATTTCAAAAGTACAACAGACAGCAGGATACAGCACCATAGACACATCGGTTTCAGCCATTAAAAGATGGATTGTTTTAAAAATCGTATTTTCCTTCCTCAATTATTTGGTCAGTGAAGCTAGCACTTGTTTGCGGAACTGTGGACGAATGGCAAGGTCACACGATTATTCATGATAAAGCAACCAAGCTGACAAGTCTGTGCTTAATTCAAGGATGACCAGGAGAGAGAACGCAAGTTCACCACCACTGCAGGTACTCTCTCGAAGGAAGAGGAGTTAACAGATGAATTCACAAGGGTAGGCGGGACTATACAGAACACTGAATGCCATGTGTAAATCCTTGTTAAACTCCAGAAACAGGAACACCATACAATGCATATACTTTGATTTACACATTCCATTACAAAGAAGAAAAAAGGAAGAAAAGAAGACACCATTACAACTTTGTAACTGTGTTAACTGCAATAGAAAGCAAAGTCCCAGTTTGGTAGGTAACTAAAAGAGGGTTATCCACTTAGGTTATATAGCAAAAGTGTTGATGTCTATTATATATAGTAGTATAAATAATAAAAAAGTATTATTTAAATTAGATCACAGTGCTGCATTATGTGCATAACAGTGTTTGATATAGTATTGGAGGACCGGGACCTATGACACTAAGGATTTAACTGTCAACACTGGTTAAGTCACAATTAGGAGGGGACACAGAGTTCAAATGTATTCTTTTGGTGGCGAACATCCTGAAGATGAAAGGAAAAGACTTCTCTACAGAAACACAAAAATAAATGGCAACATCTGGGCAGCTTGTGATCCACCAGAAAGAAAGGACTCCCAACCTGAATCAAGTTTAAAGAGAAGTCACATTGAATTGAATCCAGTCCTATGTGGAAAACCCTCCCACGAAGTCACTAATACCTAAATCTCTGATACCTTCTCCAAGAGCCCTCCGATGACAGGCACTTGGCAGTGAGCAGACCTGGTACGTTCCCGGACCGAGCTGGGTACAAATGCCATCTGGACGGTTTGTACTCTACAGCTCTCACCACCCGAAGTTGATTCTCAGGCAGAAACGCCACTCAGCACAATGGCTTCTTCCAGAACGCCCCGTGGTAAGAACTGCTAAGCCCAGCCAGGGCCAGACGTGCTGAACACCCTGACAAAGGAAAGCCAGTTCTTGGGAAAGGCTTCTGACACATTCCTTCTTAAACACTCGGACCCAAGGCTGAAACGTGCCACTGCTGTCTCGGCCACGGTTGTCCCCAACCACCGCCTACATGTGGGTTTAGTTCATTTTTGTTTCAGACAGCTGGATTACCAAAGAACTCTTGAAAGTATACCAATTCCAGGGGGATGAGGGACGGGGAGTAGGAGCTTGTATAGTATAAGGCTGGGAAGAATCCATGATGCCAACAAACCCTTTCCATGGAGTACTCGCTCAAGAGAAAATTGTAGTAGCCTAACAATAACTGTCCATGTGCATATCCTTTTAAGAAAAAGAGCTGCAGTCCCTTTCTCTTAAAATGTGTCCAAGGGCCAACAGCAAGTAACTGCAAATGTTGTGGTGCTGAAGTGTTCACGGCTGTTTGCCAAAGCATCTTTAAATATTGCTATAGTTCCCTGTTTGCCCCTCCCCCCGCCCCATGTGAGTATGTGAGATACCGGAATGACACACGAAACGCCGCTTCTCCCGGCAGGAGAGAGGAAAGCAAAAACTCCCACGGCCCCTTGCACGGTGCTCGGGCAGACTCATGAATACATATGCTAGGAGTTTGGAAGCGAAAAGAACACCTGACATTTGGAAGGAATTCCAAGACGAACGTGAATGACAGTTGAGCAAAATATTCTTTCACAAATAGGCTTGTGCTTTGAAGTCTCTACCGCTCTTGGAGGAGGGGTGTGAGAGAGGGCAGCCCCGTGCCCCTTGGCGTGGTGAGGACAGGGACGACCTCATTCTGCAATGAAGTCACTACAAACAGCCACATACACAGCAATTATTATTATTTTTGCCTCAACAATCAAAATACAAAGTTAAACACAATTGAGCCATTGTTTTGGTTATGCATAATGTGTATGCCTCCAAAAACAGAAGAAAAATAGAAAAAAGTACCCTCACTAAAGATTCCCCGGTTCCGTCTCCCAGGGGCTCCACCGAAGGGGCTGAGGGAGACTCAGGAAAATAACACTTAGAAAGCTGCCCGATGAGGTATTTATGCAAAAAGAGTGGTTCTGGAGTTAAGAACGCACTTTTTAGAAGATAGTTATCTATTTCTCAAAGAGATCAGAAAAGTAAATCACACACATTGCATTTTATTATTTTCTAAAAGAGGTCTCTGCTCCTTTAGAAAAATGACATGAGGGGAGACAGCCCACTGTAGGGGTTCTAACTGGAAGCCCCTGCCAGAAACAGTCCTGAATTGTCTACTCTGCCTTTCAGGAGGGAAGTCTGAATTCTGTCTTGGGGATGGGGTGAGGCTGGGGGTCTCCTGGGCTGAGACAGGCGACAATACAAATCAAAGTGTCGCTTAGATTCCGAGGCTGTGGATGGCTTCTGGCGTGTTACATGTGAGATGCTGGGACCAGAGTAAATACTTAAAAAATACATCCTTGTTCCCATCTGTACCCCACACAAATATATGCTGGAAGAGCTCAGGCTATACCAGGTGTAGATTGTTTTCAGGGTCTCTCATCAGCAACTTCGAGAAAGGGCAAGCATGGGGGCAGGCACCAGTGAACTTGAACTGTCCTGGCTGATGCCGGTGCTGACAGTGCCCGGTGCCTGCAGGTGGCCCGGCTCCCCCTGGCCCACACCACCCCCATTTTTAAACACCGCTATCACCCTCATTCGCTCCCTCACCCTCATATCCTGAGCCTCAGAAGTGGTGCCGTTGTTTTTGTGTTTTACAGTTTTCCCTCCACTTGGGTGAAAGATCGTATTCTTCTAGAGATTTCTCTTTTGATCTCCCCAAATCATCTCTCCTAGGCAAAGAGAACAGGCGTTGCTAGTCTGCGTGACATCGTCCTGTTGTCTAAATTCAGCTCTCACAATGTAGGTGGGCTTCATGCCAGGTGGGCTCGTGTGCTGAGCTGGTACAGATGGCGGGCCCTCCTTCCTACTGTGAGATGGCATCACAGGGGAACTGGGCGGGCTGGTCCTTCCAACACCCGTGTCACTTCCTCCTCCACGTATACCCTAACTCACACCCTCATCCAATAAGGCCCATTCGTGTGTTTCCCCTTCTCCTGGCAAAGTTGCATAACCACTCACTGCCTTCTTCCCTAGAACCAAATCGCAGTCGTGGGTTTTCTCTAGTCAGCGTCCCGTAATTCTCTTGATTCTATCAAACACACTCACTACTAAGTTTGCCCTCGAATTATTGCATCATGATAAACATGTACAGACAGAGAGAAAGGACACACTTTTCAACAGAGAATCAGAGGGGTCGGGGCTGAAGTGCAGACAAGGCCGTACAGCTCCTCCATCCAGGCCCTACCAGAACACGAAGAGATTTTTAATATTGCAGAGTAAGTTCCCCAACAGTCAGAATTTGTCCCTGAAGAAGGTTAAACCTTAAACACCTGCTTCAAAAAACCAAAACAAAATAATTGAGAAAAGAAAAATACCAGAAAAATTAAAAAAAAAAAAAAAAAAAAAAAAAAAAAAAAAAAAAAAAAAAAAAAAAAAAAAAAAAAAAAAAAAAAAAAAAAAAAAAAAAAAAAAAAAAAAATTAAAGAAAAAAAAAAAAAAAGAAAACCAAAAGAACCTCTAAGCCTAAGGGCTTAAAAATTAGAGGCATAGCCTTTTCTCTATTTTCTATATTTATATGAAAATAATTCATGCTTCATGCTAAATACATTATTTACCTTACAAGAACTTTGTTATTTTTGAATTTAAAAAAGTTTGTGTTTTTGTGATTTTTTTTTTTTTTTCTTTTTCTGAAGGAATCCATGCATTGTGGATCAGAAATTTCTGCTGGCTACACTGGCTGAATGTGGAAATCACTGATTTTTGCAAAGATGGATCCTGACTGACATTACTTGCAAATTCCCATTTTGAGGGCAGTATAGGAGTTTATTCTCTTATTTTCTTTGCCATGTTTCCCTTTTTTATTTTTGTCCATCCATGTGCCTTTCACCTTTTTCAAATACACCACAATACTAATGGCAGGTTCCGTAGCTTTGTGTGTTTTAGGTCAAATAGTTTTGACAGACAGAATAAGCTATGTACCATTTTTTCCTTCCTTAACAGCTATTGCAATTCCTTGGGCTTGATTTTCAGTTGGGCAGTTAAGAAGACAAAGTTTGTTTTCTGCATGAGTTCTCCTCCCCCTACCCCGCCCCTTCTCTCTCTCTCTCTCTCTCTCTCATGTGTGCGGGGCCAACCTTCAGGCTTATGGCTTGTGGAACATTCTCTTAACTTAATATCACACAGAATCCAATGATTAGAAGCATCACTAAAAACGGACCCCGGGTCTTCTCAGGAGTCCTTGACACCTGGTGTCCATGCACGGTCTAGTGTCCACCTCACAAGGTGTGAGGAGGCTTCACAGCTACGAAGCACAGAGGACGGGTGACCAGCAACGCCCGGGGCTTCCCTGGCCCCTGTGCTGTCTGAGGCCACAAGCTGGGGTCTGCTTCTAGGGGACAGATGCCCCCTCCCCCGCCCCATGGCCTCACGCATATTCACTCAGCGAGCCCAACAGGCGGACATCCTGACCTTTTACACTTAAGGGTTGGCATGATCGATGACTACTTTGCACACGTGCCTTCTAGGTGTGGAACGCGGGCATCCTGTGGCATCCCCCGTGGATTCAGCCACGCGCTTCTGCCAATCTGGAGGAAGCAATGGTCGTTTTGGCTTTTTTCGGTTTTGTCTTCAGATAATGAAAAGCTTTTGTAAAACAGCTGAGTATCAATATGAGTTCTATGGCTTCAATCTCCTTTAGAAATAAAATTCTTAAGGGCCTGAAACAAAGAAGGGGGTCAAATTAAAAACAAAAAAAACCCAAAAAACAGAAAGAAAAGAAACCAAACCAAAAAAAAAAAAAAAAATTGCTGATATTGCCACAAATCATTTAGAAATCTCCTGACATGCTGAAACCAAATGGCCGTTAAGTTCAAAACAAATCAGTGACTTGTTTTCAATTTTTTGTGGTTTCCTTTTGCTCTTTCTGCCCCTTTGCCGTCCGATTGGTGATGTTATTCAAACAGGACCGAATCCCCGCCAAGTGCAGGAGAGAGCCCGCTGCCTCCTTCATCTCCTCGTCGTCGCTCTCGGGGGGCTTCTCCGTGCGTCTCTTTTTGAGGGGCAGTGTGTCGCTGGGGACCTTCCTCGCCTTGGCCAGGTGCTGGCGCTTCTTGTGCTGGGCCGTGCAGCCGCTGTCCCCGGGGGCCTCCTTGGCCTCCTTGGGGCCATGTTTCCGATCCTCGTCCTCCGTGTCGCTGTGGCTCTGGAAGCTGCCCTCACTGCCTTCCTGGCCCCCCTTGGTGGCAAACTCGTAGTGGTCGTCAGCCAAGGAGGAGGACACCGAGTCGCTGGTGGGCGAGCTGCTCCAGGTGTTGGCGGCCTTGGCACTGCTGTAGGTGTGGTCCTCCTTGGGGTCGCCGCTGACCACCACCGGGGAGCCGCAGGACGGCTCGCTCTCAGTCCGTATCCGGCAGCCGGTGAGGCCGTTCCTGCGGGGCGAGGGCAGCGGGGAGGGACGGGAGACAAAGAGGGGACACGGATTAAACTCACCCTACTCCGAGGAGGCCCCGGCGGCGCCCAGGCGCGCCCGGCCGCGGATGTGCCATCTAGCGAGATGTCACCCGGGGGGCCAGCAGGTGGCTCTGCTTTGAAAAGGGGGCCCTAAGTCCTGACACCTCCAGCCTTTCCTGCATTATCTCCCACCACTGGTACTTCCATGCACTCGGTGCGGCCGCAACGTCCAAACAGCACTCTTGTGAAGTGGCAGCAGTGAAAGCGCAGCCTCTGATATTAAATCACACAAATCAAGCTGTGCTGGGTTTCGTCTACCTGCCAACACAGAGGAGTAGAAAACACGCCGGGTGTCGCTGGCTGGGCACATCAGAGAAGAAGGCCCGCTCCCTTCTAAAGCTGCTACATGAGAAGCCTTCTGTCAGAAGACAGAATCGAGCAGAAAAGAGATATCTGCCACGTGGTGACAGCGATGCACACTCATGCACTCCCTTCCTCATTCATTCGTTCTACATAGAGTCACTGAATGCCTCATATAAAAGCACAGCCTCAGGGAGGAGGGTCCCAGGGGAGGCATTTGAAGCGGACTCAGCTAGACACTGTCACACAGATGCTGACACTCAGAGCAGTCCTGGTTAGATCACAGAGGAGGGAGCAGGAAGCTACCACTCTCCTAAACTCACCACCTGCCAGGGGCCACGCACCGATCCACTGAACTCTACAAAGTGGATGTCAGCATCTCTATTTCATAGATGCCCAAAGGAGGATCTGGAGAAGTTTAGGGATTTACTTAAAGCCACACAGCTAATGAGCAGCAGAGCTGGGACTGTAACCGAAGTCTGACTCTCAAGCTTGAGTTCTTAGCTACCATCAGATCCTCGGTCACTCGTTCACAATTTCATTGTAACTAGGTCCCCTGTGATAGGTTCTCATCAGGGCCCGAGAGCACTCGTCACACCTCTGATTATTTTATTGCCTTTTTAACTCTGCGCATGGCACTGACTTCCTTTGTGCTTCCTTATCAGCAAAGTGGAAACAGTAATCACATCTACTTCACGGGGCTGTTGGGCCAAGGATGTGAGTGAAGGTCCGCGGGGCTGGCTTCAAAGTGCGGACTGAGAGCTTATTCCTGGCTGGGCACACACTCCTGGGGGTGGGCACGGATTCTGCCTGCATGGCCATTCCTGACGGTGCCTGGCACATGGCTGGTGGTCTTCAGAAGGCGCTGTGGTCAGACAGGTAAATATGCCAGGAGGGAAGGAGCTGGAGGGGGTATACAGGAGCATGCAAGAGAAAGGTCTGAGGAAGACATGGCTTCTGATGTGAGGGCTGAAGGCTTGGGGCCCGGGAGAGAAGCGTTGTTCTACGGCATCATGCTGGCCCTGCTTCCTGTAAGCTCATCCACCTGATGATACATTTCTAAGTGATCTGGGGAACATGAGCACCCAACCGTATGTTCCCTCCAGAGAGAGCAGTTCCCACCATCATAACAAACCACAGGGTGACTTGTTCAGTGTCTGCGTTTCCCATCGGAGAGTTAGCTCCGTAAGTTAGCGCCTAGTCACTGCTATGTCCCCAGTGGCTAGCTCTGCCAGGTGCAGAGCAGAATCACAGAAGCTATGCTGTGTAAGAGCCGATGGAATTGTGTGGCTGAGAGCAGAAGTCTGGGAGGATGACTGTGGATACTCCCTAAGGATACGGCTCTGGCGGGAAAGGCTATGGGGTCAGGCCCACCATGAGATGGTCGTGAGCCCTTCCCCTTTCTCTCCCACCAGCCCTGTGAACCTCGAGGCTCAGCAGGACCCTGGTTGCAGCCCAGACAGCAAGTGAAAGGGGAGGAGAGGCCCTGGTGTAAATCATGTAGCAGGCAGGGAGTCTCTCCTCCCGGCATTCTGGGGGCTGTGGTATTCTGCCAAATTTAAGCGGGTGGTGGGTCATGTGAACCAGCAAAATGCATGGGGATCAAAACTCAACCTTTGCTAGATGTCTTCAGATCCTCATGATAAGCCCCAACAGATACACTGTGTGCATCAGCACAATGAAGTCCCTGCAGGCTCCAGGAGGGCCCCAGAAGGTCCCAGGGCACTCTGGAAGGGCACTCTATGACCCCAGATCTGTGGCATCTCCCCCCCAGTCCTTATAGAAAGAGCTCGGCTCGCAAGACAGCCTTTTGTCCACATCTTAGCATTGTTCCTTAGTGCTCTTTGGCAGGTTCTTCTCTACCTCACCAGGCAGTGTGATCAAATGCAAGTGCCCAACCCAGGGCACGGCTCTTTGTGTTGTGTGAGAATTCTGACATGGTTTTCTCTTGCGGTTAGACTGCTCTGTGTTGCGACATGCTTAGCCTGAGCATCTTGCTTTCTTTCTATTCTGGCTCAGGAGACTTGTGGGAATGCAGTGTAAGGGATGAGTAAAGAGTTCTAAGAAAGAAATTCTTCACGAGCGTGCCTGTAAACACGGCCCCTGGGCTTTGGGGAATGGCTGCTTCGATATCTATTTACTGAAGATTTCCTGTTTTGGGGATGCGTCTTAGGCACATACTAGTGGCTCGGAAGAAATTCCTTTGAGGGGCTACCTGATGCAAAACTTGGTTAATGTAATTAATTGTACAGGTATCTATTAATAACCATTCAAGCAAATGATAATAAAAGCCTCGCATAATGGTGCTCTTGATCTTTGCTGTTTCATGTATCCACTGTTAAATCCAAAATTTAATTCAATAGTGAGTGTACTGAACTAGCATAAAATAGTTTCAGAATAAACCCAACAGCACTTGGATGAGTAAACTGGGCTATTTAGGTTTCTAGAAGTCAATTCAGTTCTGAATCCTTGTATTTTTAATAGCATGGGGCTTAGGACTTACTTTACTACCACAGTTAAAGCAGAATATGATGCCTCTCTGGACATGCAGGAAGTGGGCGTGAACCATGAGAGCAAAAGCATAAGAAGGCAAGGATTGCAAAATGTTAATTCCTCATGAATCTAGGTGAAAGGCATACGGTGTTTACTGTGCTTTTCTTTACTCTTTCCACAGGTTTAAAACATTTTTAAATAACAAGTCTGGGGTTGGAAGTAGAAGGCATTCGTCTGCTGTCATACAAATGGTTCTGGATAATGTACAGCAACATATTTTCAAGTCACTGCTGGGTTCCCTAGAATAAGGGGAATCTTAGAGACTCCCACAGACCAAAGAACCTCACACACACAAAGGAAATTAAAAAAAAATAAAGGGATATACTCTGAAATGGGAGCAGCACACAACCAAGAAAGCCAGCGTTTCCCTGGAGCAAATGCTAACCCAGCACTGGGCCAAGAGCCCAGACTGAAATGGTGATGGGGAGGGAGGTGCAAGAGGACTGAACTGGGTAGCTCAGTGGTTATGGTGGCCCCTTAGAGAGGGGTAAGGTGGTCCTCAGGTTCCCAGAAGCTTTAAAAGCAAATCCATGCTTGAAGAAAGCAACCTGAATTCAGGTCATTCCCACAGATTAAGTTCAAGCAAATATCCAAGGAGAAGCTCATAACCTAAAAACCACCCACTAGGAATACATAAATGCAAAAATACCACGTAAAAAGTGCAGGCACTTGAATGATGACACCCACAGTGGGGCCCTAGGGAAAAGGAACTGCCCTCACAGGCAGACAACGTGGGTACAGTCAGCCTTGAACCTCAGCCCCAGATGGACCCGGAGACAGCAAAAGCCTCCCCTGAGAATTTTTAACCACGTGCCTGAAGTCTAATGGGGAGGCCAGAATTCTGTGGGGACCAAAGACTGCCAGCTAAATTTAGTTTAAAGTGCCCAACAGTGCCCACTAGAAGAAAATGCAAGTCCTTTCTGGCAGAATCTAACTTTAAACCCAGGCCACAAAGAATTCCCATAGACCAGATTTTAAGGAACATCAGTTCATAATAAAAAACTCATTAAACGCAGAAGAAATAACCCACCAAGAAAAAGGAGACAACAGAGAAAAGTAACTACAGGCTCTGAACTGTATAGTCTGCAAATACTGAAATAACTACATACAGAATGTAAAGTATGTATGAAGAAATAAAAGGCACCGAAACATATTAGAAAGGAAGAACAGATTATTAAAATGACAAAGACAGAGTTTAGAAAGCATCAAATAGAATTGCTGGAGATGAAAAATATATTCTCTGAAATTAAAGAACTCAATATAATGGATAGAGAAAAGTTAATGAAAAAACTAGTGAATTAGAAGACAGAGCTGAAGCTATTATATAAAATGCAGCAAAGAAAGGCAAAGGGATAAAAAATATGGAAGAAAACTGGGCAATATGGAATATAGTAAGAAAGTATAAATCTAACTGGAGTTCCAGGGTGAAAAGGAAAATGGAGAAAATCCAATACCCAAATAAAAAATGGCTGAGAATTTTCTAGTTTTGATGAAAGGCACCAATTTTCAGATTCAGAAAGCCAACAAATCCCATGGAGAATAAATAAAAAGAAATCCATGTCTAGATTCATCATAGTCAAACTGTAGAGCATTAAAAAAAAAAGAGAGAGAAGATGGGACAGTCACAGAAAGAAAATGAGGAGTACCACATAAGATAAAGCAAGTGAGGTAGATAAAAAGTAGAACAATATTGTCAAAGTGAGAAAGAGAAAAATAACTGTCAATCTACTACACATACCCATAACACTATCTTTCAAGAATAAGAAAAAAAAAAAATTTATTTTTTCAGACAAAAAGTCAGGGTTTTAACGAAAATTAGTTACTCACTAGAGAGATATATTTCAGGAAAAAGGTAAGTGATACAAAAAAGAAGGTCTGAGAGGTGAGAAGAAATGGCAAGCAAATGTCATCAAGTATTGACTGAACAACATAAAAATAACAATGATTAAGTTGACTTAAAGAGAACAGAAGTATTCCAAGGGTCTTGTATTGATCAGGAGTTTAAAGATTTTAACTTCAAACATTTTTAAATATTCATGTTGAAAGTTCCAGGATTATACACTAAAAGAAAAACAAAATGTGTAACTCCCAGGGGATGCTGGGATGGCTCAGTGGTTGAGCATGTGCCTCCCAGTCGCAGGGTCCAGGGTTCGATTTCCAGCTCCTGCAAAACCCCATATGCTGAACTGCAGTGTGACTGGTGGCCGCCAGGATGGCTCAGTGGCAAGGGTTCCTGCCCCCATGTGAGGCCCCCCGGTTCAGTTCCTGCCCCCATGTGAGGCCCCCGGTTCGGTTCCTGCCCCGTGCGGCCCCACAACTACTGATGTACAGCTATGGAGACTGCTCTGGGTCCTTCCCCTTTCTCTCTCTCTCTCTTTCTCACCTTCTCAAAACAATAAAATCTTTAAAAAATTTCTAAAAGTAAATACTTAACTAATTTTATGAGAACAATCTTGACACTAAAACTGAATAATGATTGCACTAGAGAAAATGAGGCAGAGACAAAAATGCAAAATTCATGTATAAAAAAATGTAGCTTACCAACTCTAACCATGTATAAAAAATCTAATGTATTACAAGCAAGAATACTCAGAAATGCAGGTTTTATTCAAAATTGAAAAATTTATAGTTATTCCCCACAGTAAAATAAAAAAAAAAAAGCTTATAATTATCTTAAATGATGTAAACATTTAAAAATAAAATTAAAAAATCATTCATGATAAAATGTCATAGCAAAATTAGGAATAGAAGAAATTTGTTATGATAAAATATATTTCCTAAATAAACTACAACAAACATTCTATCAATTGTGAATCAACAACAATGCTTCCTTTAAAATAAGAAACAACATAAAGACATCTATAATTATTACTTTTATTCAGGGGTCTTGAACTGTGCAAAGGGACAGGGAAGATAAAAGTTCTAAGAACTGGAAAGGAAAAAAAATCCTACTATTATTTACAGAAGATAACTTACTAGAATTACTAGGGCAGTTTATTTAGCAAGGTTGCTGGAAAAAAATTTCCAAAAAAAAGTAAATATACAAAAAATATATATACCAAAAAAATACACACACAAAATATAAACATATAAAATTTTTTTTTCCAGATTACAGACTTAAATGTGAAAAGGAAAACTAAAAATCTTTTAGGGAAAGCACTACAGAGGACTATGATCTTGGAGTAATAATATTTTTTAAGACATCAGCTTTCATTTAAAAATAATGAATAAGCATGAAAATTAAGACCTTCCGTCCTTCAAAAGATATAATGAGAGTAAAATGACCATCCACAAACTTATAAAAGTTACCTGCAACACATAAAGTCAATAAAGGAGTAATAGTCAGATACACAAAGAATTACAAAAAAAAGAGAACCCAATAGAAAAATGAGCAAAATGTTGAATAGGTAAACACATCAAAAAGCATGTTCAAACAACTGATTATGAAAAACTGTGCAACATCTTTAGAAACAAGAAAGCACAAGGAGATACCATAACATTTCATGAAATTACAAAGTATGATGGTTCCACATGTCTGTGAAGACATACTCATAGAGGATGGGGACTATCACATTCTGCCAGGATGAGTGTAAATGGAAACAAACACTTTAGAAAACAATTTGGTTTTACCTTGTAAAGTTGAGCCTGAACATACCCTTTCTACCAAGCAAGGATTTCGCACCTGGATTTGCATCTTAAATGAAACTGGAGACATGTACAAGAATTTCCATAGGATCACTATTTGTAATGGCAAAGAACTATAAATGATTCGAGTATCTTTCAAAAAAAAACTTGTGGTAGTCACAGCTGCGAAACGGATTCAATTAGAACCACATGCAGCAAAATAAACTTAACGAGTAAAAGCAGGTTAGAAGACATAAATAGTTTCAGTTACACAAAACTCAAAACCAAGCAAAACTAAACAGTGTATTGTTTACAGATATCAAGAACACGTTAAAAAGCATAGAAATAGCATATATTAATAGAAAACCTTGGGATTGTGGGTTACCTTTCAGGGAAGACAAAGGTACCAGTAATGTCTTCATTTTCCACTTGGGTGGTGGGTGCATGAGTAGCTTTTAATTATATGCATAGCACAGTATAACTGTGGCAGGTCCAGAGGCCTCTGGTACCTGCTCTAGCTGGTGAGCCGTCCTGAAAAGCATAGAAGTCAACAATCCCAGAAGTCCCGCCTCGGTGGTCACGTCCAGGGTGGGGGTGGAACACAGTTTTCTCCCATAAAACACATAACCACTAAGCCACTAAGATAAATGTGACTCCCTCCCTGCATCAGATCACAGAATACTAAAAGGAATGATCCTAAAACTCTCCTCCGTCAACTGTTTTTGTATTTGGCACAGTCCAGAATCACCAGGAGTTCAGAGGATTTTCAGATACAATAGGAAAAGCCGCCAGGTCTTTCAAAGGCATTAACCAATGCCACTGATTTGAAATACGAGAAGCAACTCTAGAATGTTGATCAAATTTGACACAGTAAGTTCACTGGTCATTGCGGACATTTCTGGACCACAAGAGCCAAAAGTACACAAAAGGCTGAGACAGGGGGCCCAATGGGAACTCAATCACACACTCTGTCCTGCAGGTATTCTTTATTCCTGTTCCTTTTAATCTATCCCTTTAGTATTTCCTCCTCTCTGTCCCACCACAAAGCACAATCTAGTACTGAATTTCGGGGCTGCCTTCAAAGACCATGGTTTCAGGAGACAAAAGCTGACAGGTGCTTAGTCTTAAAAACAAAACAAAACAAAACATAATACAAAAAAAAAAAAAAAAAATCAGTGGCAAATTTCTGCTCAAGCTGCATAATCAGACCACATCCTATCTTAATAGGAGGGTTGCCAGTGTTCTAAACTTGTGTTAACAAGCATCTGCCCCAGGGGAAAGACCAAGACAGTTGACCAGGAGAGGATACAGGTGGGTTTTCCTGATGACTACTTGGACAGGACCTTAACTATTCATGGTTTTGCATTTACAATAGGAACAAGACTGACTTCACGTTTCACGGGAATTGAAGTTTTCACTGGAGATCCTAGAGATCCAAATAAAATTAGGCAGCCTTAGATATTGATTACATGAAGCTTTCTTAGAATTTTATAACATGCTATGGTTTAGATTGGTATTCCAGACAATTGTCATAACTTCTCAAAACCAGTGACTTTGCCACAAATGTGCACTATCCTGAAGGTGGTAAATAAGGTGCTCGATCTAAAGCCCTCGGGTTTGGGGCACTCAGAAAGGGGGCCTGGGAAGGTCTATGGAAGGCAGGTCCTCCACATTATCTTTACTGATTTCCAGCTTAAATACATTCATATCATTGTTACCATCACCACCATCCATCTCCAGAACTCTTCATTTTGTGAAAGTGTGACTCTATACTCATTAAAATAACTCCCCAATAACAAACAGCCCCTGGCAACCACCATTTACTTTTTGTCTCCATGATTCCAACTACTCTAAGTGCCTCCTATAAGTAGAATCATACAGTAGTTGTCCTTTTGTGACTGGCTTATTTCACTCAATGTAACATCCTCAAGGTTCATCACACTGCAGCATATGTCAGAATTTCCTTTCTATTTAAGGCTGAATAGTCCATTATGTGTGTATTTACCATATTTTGCTATGCCAGTCCTGGGAAGACGTTTCCAAGGCCAGGGTTACTTCTCCAGGTGTCACGAGACACCTGTCTTACTATTTGTTTTACTATTCGGGGGGGGTGTCACCCCAAAATTGCTTTGCAGCCCACCGGTGGACAGTGGTCAATGTCTTGCCCAGCCCTGGCTTATGTGTTCGTCTGCTGATAAACACTGGGGTCACTTACACATTTTGGCTACTGTGAATAATGCTGCTATGAACAAGGATATACAAATGGGTCTTAAAGATCCTGCTTTTGGGAAGTCAGGAAGGCTCATCAGCAGGTTGAGCACTCGCTTTGCAGCCCTGGGGACCAAGGATTGAATCCCAGCCCTGGCCATGCAGACCCATATGGTGAACTGAGGTGTGCTTCCCAGGTGGGAGCCCCCCAGTTCAGTTCTCACCCCCTGGTTCAGCTCCTGGCTCCAGGGGGTGTGCCTCCCATGTGGGAGACCCCCATCCAACTGTGTGGAATGAAATCATGTTGGAAAACTGATGATATACAGCTAGGGAGACTGCTCTGGCCTTCCCCTCTCTGTTTCTGTCAAGAAAACAATCAATATTAAAAAAAAAAAAAAGATCCTGCTTTCAATTCTTTTGGGTATATACCCAGAAGTGGAATTGCTGGATCATGTGGTAATTGTATTTTTAATTTTTTAAGGAACTTCACACCGTTTTCTACAATAGCTACACCATTTTACATTCCCACAACAGTGCACAAGGGTTCCAATTTTTCCACATCCTCGCCAACACTTATTATTTTCTACTGCTTTTTTTTTTTTTGATAGTGACCCTCCTAATGGGTGTGAGGTGATATCTTATTGTGGTTTTGATTTGCATTTCCCTAATGATGAGTGATTTTGAGCATCTTTTCACACAAGCTTATTGGCTATCTGTACACCTTCTTTGGAGAGACGTCTATTCAAGTTCTTTGCCCATATCTGCATTGGGTTGTTTGTTTTTCCACATTATTTATTTATCAGACATCTGCATACGGGCAGGCACCTCACTTTGTTAACCCTAATAACCCATGAGGCAGGTGCTGGTTTTCTCAGAAGCTCAGGGACATGGGTTACAGACCCAGGAAACCTGGTTCCCAAGTTCACGCACACATGCAATTTGTAGGCACTGCTGTCACATGAAGAATTCCGCTCGCATCACTTCTCTCCCAATCCTGACAAGCCCTGGACATTTAACTCCTCTCTGCCACCCGAGTGGCCACTTGGGGGTCAAAAAGAACCCTAAGAGTTGAAAGTGAGGTGGTTCAGGCCCAGGAGCACTGCTGTCCCCTTTACCTGGGAGGCAGCCATAATGCTATGAATATAAGCAACCTGGGGCTCCCACTTCCCAAGATGGCCAGAAACAGGCCTTCCAAAGCTATAATTAATTGCTCCATTCAATGTATTCTCTGCAAGAAATTTCACTGGAGAAGCACCAGAAGACACAGGCAGAGAACTTGAAGACATGTGAGCAGTTATTTTGAGGATAACATGTCTTGAGGACTCTAAGCCAAGGCAGATTTAAAAATAAGCAGGTTTCCAACACGTAAGGATGGGCCAATCTCCGAGGTTATTGAGTAAAAAGTCAACACTGTAAAGCCAATTACACTATTGACAGATACTCTTACAAGGAGATTTCACATCATAATTATATGCAAAGGAACCCAGCAAATACAAGCTGTGTAATGACCAGCTAATAAAAGTAACACTTCATCTATGTCAATAATGGTTTCAGAGTTAAGACAAACATGGCCTTTGCCACTCGGTGGAGGAAAAAAACCCACAAAAAAACCTGAAAGACAAATATTTTCACTTAAGGAGAAGTCGCTTAGACTCACACAGAAAACCTGTCACACAAAGCAGACCAGGAAATTGGTCTTTAGTGGGTGCTAATGACTCTGGCGGTCCCTCCGCCCCTCACTGAACTGACAGGGACGGCAACCCACATAAACATTTGACAACTCCCTCAGTCACTGCCATGTGGTCTGGCAGACGACATTTGCTGTTGTTTTATTCTCCGTTAGACTGTTTTCCTTTTAACCTCAGCTGAATTTGGTTCATCTGACACATGGCCAAATTGAAAAAAAAATTTTAACTATAATGAATGTGAAAGAGTAAAACAAGGCTGCCATTCCTCAAACAGTTCTTAAGGAGGTTTTACACGGACACCGATTCTGCAAATGCCTACGTAGCTATGTTTATGTCCATTCTTTCTAAAAGCATCCGAGAGCCAGCAAGACGCCAGGCACCAGGGATGTGAAGAGGGCAAATGTCTTAAAAGCAGCAGTCCTTGACCTTACAGGGCTTGCCACACTTCTCTCCCTCCTAATGTCTCTTAAAACTGAGGTGGGAGGTACATATTTGGACAGTGGACTGGGAATACAGGGTTTCTTTGACTGGTTATCTCTGTTGGTGCCAATGGCACCTGGTCTAGTTTCTGCAAACTGTGGTTTTTATACTTCACTAAAACGATTCTGCTCAAAATTCCTATGAGGTTCAAGAAGGTCACTCTAAGACTATGCATGCTTTTCTAGCGGGCAGCCTTTGAGCAACGTGTGCCATTATGAAGCTACCGCCACTCAGTCCCACCCCTCCACTGCTTCCCATGATGGCGCTGGCGCTGGGCTGTGCCAGCCACGTCTGCTGTACCACCGGGCTCTATGTTGGGCTTGGACAACCAGAGAGGCGGGGAAGGAGTGGAGGAAGAAAGGATGTGCTCTTTCCTATGTTTCCTGTTGTATTCACCTCAGGCAGTTCATTCCTGTAGTAGCTCCTGGGTCCACTTTGTGATTCTTCCAACACTTCCTTCTTCCTGTTCCCTTAGGGACATGTGCACCTGTAGGAGCCTCTCCTCAGCCACCCCCCCGGTCCTTTCCACGGGTCCCGCCCGCCTCTGAGCTCAGAGACTCCAGCCCCAGCTCAGGGGTGCCTCCTCTGGAGGCTGGCCAGACGTCCCGCTTTAAACTGGAACGAAAACAACGGTCCTGTCCCATGTCGAACGGGACGTGTGGTCAGCCTTCTTGTCAGGGGTCAGGATCCTTTTCCAAGGTCTGAGTTCTGGCGTAGAGAGGCAATCCATCCAACCTCTTCCCTGTGTTCCTTCAGCCTCAGCAAAAGGGTCTGCGAACTGCAACCACTCCCTCCCTGACCCGCGAGACCCCTTCACCCTTCCAGTTACCTGGTTCCTCACTTTCTACCTGGTTAATGGTTCTTTACCTTAAGGTCTCTCCGCTCAAATCCCTACTGTGCTTTCTGCTTCCTGGCGGGACTGGAGCCCTGCCTGGGGGTCTTGTGCTGAGGAAGGAGGCAGAGACGCTGCGGATGGGGTGAGGGGTGGCTCTTTAACCAGAAACAAGAACCCATTGCTTTTCTGTTTAGTGCTCTGTTATCTTCTAACCAGAACATAACCAGAAGTGGGGGAGAAAAAAAAAAAAAAGAGTACCAACATTTTAAATAATGACTCTAGAGGATTTGATTAGTAAACTCAGAGATAATTTATGCTATGAGGATAATAATTAAGATTGGGAGGCAGCTCCTGCTTCAGGCCAACCCAGCCTCAGGATGCCCCCTTCCCCGACGCCCTTTCACAAGGAACGACTAGAGCTATTCTGCAGGGCACCGGAGGAACGCGCCCGCTGAGCAAATGGAAGCCTGTACTTACAGTCGATGAAAACAGACTTGCGCCGTGCGAAACAGTCCCAAAGTCTTCTCAACCAAAAAGGTAAACCGAGAGGCGAGGACAAATGATTTTAAGAAGAATGGAAACCAGTGTATGCCTCTCACAATGTGAGGCAAAGGCATGACTGTGTTGGCTTCGTGAAGCGGCATACCATTTAAGAGCTCAAGAATTACTGATGTAGGGCCAACAAGGAAAGGCACTGGAGGAATATTAGTACAAGAAAAAGACCCTCATCACAGAGGGGTTTTGGAAAGTATCACCAAGCTGGGTTAGCAGGAATGATAAGTAGTTACATAATTCATTTACAATGGGATCCCTATGAGCTTCCCTCCTTCTCAGGTTCCAGACACCCGTCTGCCCTGAAGGTCAAGCGACTTCTATCCCGGCAAAAGTAGGTTGGTTTCTTGGGAGTTAAAAGACACGAGCAAGTGGACCTTGCACCTCCCTCAGGCCTCTGCTAAACACACTTTCTGGGTTGGCTTCCTTTGGGACATAAAACACTAGGAAAACAAAATGGCCTTCAGGTGCGAACTTGGTCCCTAAAGGCAGAAAAAAAAGCACAGGGACAAAGCTGTGAGACCATGAAGCTCTGGGGCACAGGTCTAAGCACAGAGCCTGGGCCCAGCACCGTGTGACATGATGAGGCATCAGCCAGGGGACAGAGACCCAGCTCTTATCCTCAGCAAGCAAACCACTGAAGACAGAGGGGCAGACACAGAGAAACTTTACACACAGGATCACTCACCAAAGGGACACAACCAAAACACAGGGTTTATGGGTTCAAAGAAGAGCAAAATCGTCTGGTGCTGGCTCAGAGGCCACGTTCGGAAAAGCTTTGTGAAGAAATCGTTTTTGAGATGGGCTTTGTAGGGTGTACTGCACGCACATGGAGGTTGAGGGAAATCTGGATGGAGGAAACCACGTCAAGACGGGCAAATCCTGGACTTGTCTGGGGAACCCATTTGGCTCCAGGAGACGGGAGGGTGGGGGACGTCAGGGTGATGTGGTGGGAGTTACGGAAGGCTGCTTCTGCACACAGCTGAGGGGCGCATTTTAGGAGCTCAGTTTGGCGGTGGGTAAGGCAGCAGCAGGGAAAATATGAGGAGGCATTCACACTGGCCCATGTGAGGGTTCTAAGCTAGAGGTGAAGTCCAATCCAGGGTTGGCAGTGGAGACTGAGGATGGCGGAACGACCTTACTCGAGGAAGAGTGCACGTGGTTTGGCAACTGACCTAATTCTCGGGAGCAGGGAAATGACGCTACCTGTTCTTTACAAGGATCCAGACATGTAGTATGAAAAACAGAGGCATTAATGGCTGGAATTTTTCCAGACAGCCCTCATACACCTTGTACCAAAGCACTTTTCACCCATGACTTTGCACTTGATTTTCATTGCAACCCTTCCTAGGAGGTAGAAGAGTTTCATGGACGAGGGAACTGAGGTGGGGAGAGGCCAGACATCGACCCAAAGTCACAGGACTGCTAAGTGACAAGGCTGAGTCTAGAGCTAGACCCACTAGCCCAGAATCTAATGAACAACTTGCCCACCATTTTCTTTTACCCACCTTACCTCACTTTCTTCCTCTGAATAATAACAAACACATCTTAAATTACCTTCATCTCCTCATCTGCCCGGAGACCAGGATAGTTTGACAGCCCGAGAAGGGGAAGCTAGCATTTGCTTTGGGGCCCCTGGGGTTGCTTTAACATTTTTAAACACCCAAACCAGTTTACTGTCTTGGCTGGTCCTCTCCATCCCGTCAAGTAGCTCCGGGGGACACACGATGCCCTTCCCAGTCCTCAGGTGGGCTTTCCCAGCGAGTGCCTTCCTTACCTCCCGGTGGCCGTCATTCCAATGGGAGAGATTGGCAGTGGCCGGACTCCAGTAAATAGTCCTCGGCTCAGAACCCGCGCTCCATTCTGTATCACTCCCGCAGGAACTGGAAAAGCAAAAAGGAAAAAGACAACATGCGTGAATTAGCGGAGATTTCCATGCCAAGTCAGGTTGTTTGGATGCAGAGTGAGAAGAGAAGAGGAGAGAGAAAAGAGAAGTGAGGATAAGAGAAGCAAAAAGAACTTCAAATATTATTTTCTTGCATTTATAAAATATAAGCTTTTATCTCCAGTCACACCCTAACAAGATCTCAAGAACTCTGACACCACTGAATAGCCACTGGCCAAACAAAAGCACTTCCTCATGCCTCTCCACTCACGGTCAGAAGTTAAGAACATCTTTCTCTTTGTCCTTAATTCAACAAGGAAAAAAGATAACCAGATATAACAGCAAAGCCAATTTCACGAGCTATTCAGCACCTCCGTACTCACAACCCAATTCATTCTCACAATGACCACCGCAGCCTGGGGACAGGCCCCTCCTCAGCATTGTTGGGAATGAAAGGTTGACAGGCAGTCTCTGGCTTCTGCCTTGGAAGTACCCGGAGCCCACATGGAGGGCCTGACTTCCTCCTCCCAGAAGCTTGTCCCCCAAGCAGATCTCCCAGGTTCTCTCATCATTCCACCTCCTGTAACCAGCCAAACCAAACTTGTTGCCAGTGACCTCCACAGCCTTGCCTATTCTCTATACAAACACACAGTGGCTTCAAACCAACCTGATTTTGCCTGAGGACTGACAAAGCAGGGCAACCCTAGGAAATCCCTGGTATCTGAACCTTTCTGACCGCCCAGGCAGTAGTTTCATCTGGTTCAAGCTAACAGTCTTACTGCACCTACCAACACGCATCCGTGTATCTATGGGGCCAGGAGTGTACCATGAAGTGAGAACACCAACAGAGAACTAGAGTAGCTGGGTTGAATTTTAGTTCTTCTGGTGTGACTGTGCAAGCCCCTAAATCCCTCTTTTCCTTTTGAACAGAGTTTGCTAAGACCCCCTTCAGCCATCAGCATCCTGAGTCCCCAGGGCTCTGACCTTGTTCTGCAGCCCCTGGCACAGTGTCATAAAGAGGCAAGGTGAATAGACTATGTTTTCTCAAACGAAGACCACACCAAAACACACCTAGAAAATTATATGTTCAAAAACAAAAACAGCTCTGGATATTAAGTGTTTTTAAAGCCGATGTTATTTGTGTGGAGCAAATACTTTTTATAAAACACACACGTTTTCTACTTGTGCAAAATCAAGTTCTCTAAGAGCATGTTTACATTAATAATCCAAACCTTTAATCCAAGGCAGGATGGAAGTCCTTGGAAAGTCCTCCAAACAGTGGGATACATTTCTAGGCTGACTCCTTGAACATGCAGGAGCCCTCAACTAGGATTTTTTGACATTCTTCTTCCACATTTGCAAAGGCTCTTGTTATTACGTTTTACAAAAGATGGGCTGGGAGATGAAATTGAAACCAGTGCCTAAAGTCAGTACTATTAACACTAGTGCAGTCTGGTGTTCTGGAATCGCCCCAGGCTCTTACCACAGTGAATTGTGAGGGTAGGCTTAACTACCCTCAAGAACTTCTAGATCAAGAACTTCTGCCCATTCCTTACAATAGCTTAATTTCAGATAATCGATCGCCTGAGGCAGGAGGCTAGCCAAGCATCTTAAAAGCATGAAACCTATTAGAATGTGATACTGCAGCTAATTATACTTTGCTTCTTGATGAGTTCTAACATGATCAACCCATTTTTGATAAAAGCATCAAGACAACACCATGGGGGACAGGAGAGTTAAAACAACTGAAGGTGGGGAACCCGGGATGGCTCAGTGGGTTAAGCGCTCACTTTGCAGCACCGGGGACCGAGGATCGAATCCCGGCCCCGGCCCGTGCAGAACCATGTGCTGAACTGGGAGCTCACCCAGTTCAGTTCTCTCTCTGTCTCTGTATCTCTCTCTCTCTCTGTCAAAAAAAACCACAAAAAAACCACAAAAAAACAACTGAAGGTCCATTTGGATAAAAAAGAACCTTGATCCTAACTTCATACCATATATGAAATTAGAAATGGATTGTAGACCTAAATGTAAGAACTAAAATCATAAAGCTTCTAGAAGAAAATAAAGGCAGAAAAATACGGGTAATTGCCGAGGACAGACATATGCAAACACCAACAGAATTCTGGTGTTCACAGACAGGTGCTTCAGGCAACATCCATGTTGCCCAAAAAGACAGGCTCGTTTGTCTGTTTTGGGGATTGTGGGACGGACAGAGAATTAGTGGCAATGACAATATATTAAGGTAAGTGCTGGGGCAGGGAACCTATGGGCATGAAAGGTGGAGACATCGATCCCAAAGTAGCGGCATCTATAAAGGCTTCCGGGAGGCAGAGGACCAACACACGCAAGGTCCAGAAGTGATCAAAAGCATGGTGTACATAGGAACTAAGAAGTGATTTTGCTAAAGCATACAGTCCTAGCAGGAATGAGATGTGTTTGGACTTTATCCCACAGATACTGGAAAAACCACTAACATGTTCTGAGGAGGGACGTGGTCTTAAGCATAGTGGCTGAGAGCCAGATGCTGGTGTAAGACAAGTCAGGTCTATGTCCGATCTCTGTCACTTACTGCCCATGTCCCCCGAGCAAGCTACTTAAAACGGGACCAAAAACAGTATTTATCTCACAGAGTGTTTGGAGGTCTGAGTAAAGGAAGGCACAATCATTTAGAAAATTACATGTTAGTTAACAGCATCGTTATCATTGCAACAATCAACATCCACAGTGTTCCTGAGGCGGGCCGTGCCTTCTCCATTTCAGGTGAGACGACAGTCCGTAAGGACGTAAGTCCCTAACCAGGCCACACTGGAAGGAAGAACCTGGCCACCTTCCCGGTCCCTGACTTGCCAGAAGAGCAACGTCTGCTTCAACGGCGCTTTGGTTCCCCTGTGCATATCCTGCTGGAGTCATTTTCAGACAGGCAGAGAGGCAAAGAGAGCGGAAGGGTGTCATGGAGCACGTGGTCTCCAGGACTCTGACGTGGAGGTCAAATCACCCGCCAGTCAGAGGAGAAAACCATGCCCAGAGTCCTCCGCCCAAGTGCCCAGACCCTCTGAGCACCAGGGACACTACGGAGGCCAGCACCACCGGGAGGCCAGGTTCTGGTGAAGCTCCTGGTCTCGTTTCAGCCGGCAGGGAAGGAGCTCCAAGGTCTCACTCCACCATCTAGCTCTGTAGCTTTGGGTAAGTGCCTTCCGCTGTCTGTGCCTCAGTCGCCTGGCCTATAAACTACTCATAAACAAGCCTCATAGGTTTATTTTGAGGATTAAATAAGACAAATTACATAAATTGCTTAGCTCAGAGGCTGACCCATTGTATATTTAAGATCATGATGATCATCATCATCATCAGGTTCAACCCTCCGCCATTCTATTCATCTCTTTAGCATCCTCGTAATTATCTGTAAGGCACAGGGCCTAATGCGGTCAGGACACGGGGAAGTTCTTTCAGTCCCTTATGCGTGTTGCAGCTACCCCTAACTCTGCATTCACCCGTTAAAACCTCTTCCTGATTAATGAACTGTATGCACTTCAAAGAGAATCTCATGAGCAGAGCCCTCCTGCAGCATTCAAAGGCTTTCCCTGAGCTATTTCCTGAGCCTCACAAGACTTCTGGCGTGTAACCTGGGCTCTTGCTCCGAATCCCGGAGCTCCTTCTCAAACGAGCTGCAACTGCATGCTGCCTCTGCCAACCCTGGCACTTCCCGGGGCTTCTGCCTGGCTGTGCCCTCTCTCTCCATGGGGGGAAGGCGGACGCGTTCACATTTGCTCACTGGTTGCCAGAAACCAGCTGTGACACTTAGCTGTTCTCCCATCTTTTCTTTCTGTCTCCATTCCCAAGGGTTAGGAAGGTGGCTTCTGAAAAACGAATCACAGCCATTCTAAGACGTCTGAGGAAGAGATTCTAAGGGAGCATGAGGTCCATTCCTCAGCCCTTCCATCAGCACATCGGTTCCTTCCTTCCCACTGACTCTGTATTTCCCTCAGTCTATTAAAATACTGAAAGCCCAAGCCCTTTAGAACCAGTGCACCCTGCCCAGTGTACTGAAATTGTAAGTGGGCTCCAGCTGGAGAAGAGATCATTTTAAAAAACTGGACTTTTAAAATGGACTTCTAACACGGATTTTGTGGCTCCTGCTAGAAAAGGCCTGGGCCTCCAGCATTATCCTACGGGCTAGACCAGTCAAATATTCGGCTTTTATGGGTATGAAGACACACCCCTGGGACTCCTGACCTCCGTGGAACGAGGTGTCTGGGACGTCAGTGCCAGAATGGTCCAACCAATCGCTTCTTTTTAAGTGAATAGGGTGACTCTACACTTTCTTAGTTTTAACCAGCAAGATAAGCAACACTCACTCACACACACCGTCAAATCAAGCATCAGTACTCACTGTGATCTAAACGTGATCATCTTGAGAGTCTAAAAAAAAGCCTATGGCACAAGACAAACGTTCCTCCCCGCTCCGCCATCCCTCAGCACTTGCCCATCCCAGCCTCCCCTCTGACGCTTAGCTTCCTCGGTTTTCACAGTTTCTAAAATTAACCTCTGAGCTCCTACTGCTGCCTTTGGAGGGCAGCCCTGGCTGAGGGTACCAGAGGCCATAAGCTGAGCAGCAGGGGATCGGACAATCCTTCCTTTTCCTGAAGTCAGCCTTTCCACCTGCTCACATGGCAGGATTCTGGGGTGGGGGCTGCGGCCGGGGAGCTGACTTCCTGGGTGCCCTTCTTCTGTGGTGACTGGTGTGTCCGACGCGTTTCCTAGTTCTAGGCAGGACGCGGAACCCATGCGCCCCCGGCCCCCTCCCATTCTGTTTCGTTTATGATCTAGAGTTCCTCTCTGGGAACATGCCAACCAGGGATTATATAACCCTTTGAAGATGAGCAATGGTGATCTGAGTTCTCCTGGCCTCATAATAATTCTTCCACCAGGGTTAACGATGACTCACAGGGCTCGTCAAAGGGGACGGCCCAGCAGGTACTCGGGGAGCCTCTAGAAGCAGGGACTAGGCTACACAGCCCCAGGGGCCCGGAGGGCAGGTGGGCAGATAATGAAGCAGCACTGTCCTGTGCTGATTTTCTGCAAGTAGTGTCCCACAGAGCATGGGAGACAGCATGGCTCTCCTCGTAGAACGTCCCCCATGCTGCAAACTGGCCAAGTCTGAAAAAGACGGTGTCGCCACCGGTACTGCAGTGGGGGTGGGGCGATGACAAAATGGTGTAGTCTGAGGCTTCTATCAGATGCGCCCCACGGTCTCATTGGAAGCATCAGGCTGCAACGACAGGCCCAGGGGACCCAAGGAGAGCCCAGTTTAAACAACCCATGGGGTGCTGAGCTCCGAGCTCCCCTGGGGCGATGTGGACGGCCCAAAGATCGAGGGGCATGGTTAACTGGGGTTCTCATCAGCTTCTTGAGTTGTTTCCTTTGTACGATCTACTCAGCTCAGATCCTGGCCGGTGGCCGGCCTACCAGTCCTGAGCTAGCGTTGCGATGCCGAGAAAGGGCAGGATGGGAGGAAAAGATCTAAGTGGGGAAGCCAGTATGGCTCAGTGGGTTGAGCACTCACTTTGCAGCCCCTGGGGACTGAGGATCGAATCCCGACCCTGGCCCATGCAGGCCCATATGCAGAACTGGGGAGTGCCCCCAATTCGGTTCTCACTGGGGTGAGACCCCGGCCCAGTTCCTGCCCTGTGCAGCCCCATGCCCACCTGCGGACTGAAACTATGTGGAAAAACCGATGATGTGCAACTATGGAGTTCTGGGCCCTCCCCCTTCCCTCTGTCTCTGTATCTCTCTCTTTCTCTCTCTCTCTCTGTCAAAAACAATAAAAATAAATCTTTAAAAAGATCCAAGTGGCTGCTGTCTGGTGACCTGAAGCGGAGTGGCTACAAAGGGTGACGACAAAGAAAAAGCATTTCAAGCCATCTAGGCCAGTCCCTTCAAGCTGGGATGGACAGTGGCGGACAAACTAGGTTGGTGGCCCCCATTCAAACAAGAGCATCACACAGCCCAGGAGGTAAAAACAAGAAGCTATAAGTAGTAGCACACAAGGAGGCTCTATAAACAGAGTTGGGCCACAGACCAGCCAGGGCAGGAGCCCACACTCCCCACGCGTGGGCGGTGGCAAGACCTGAGGCTGAATGCTGCAGGCACACATCCACACAGGAACACTAACACCCCTGGGCAGGCCACCCACACACCAACACTGTGGCTGGGTGTCCGTGGCCTTTGAACCTTAATGCTGAGGAATCCCCTCTTGCTGTTTCTGTCCCTGGGCAAAGCTAGCTGGCTGGGCAGGGGGTGCTATGTCTCTAACGCTTCTTTCGTTGGGAGGCCAGGTACTGTGTCAAATCCCAGGGCAAGAAACATTACACAATGCACAATGCACATAAAAGAGGGCAGGGAAGAGTGAAGCAGAGAATAGCTAACTCATAGTAGTGTGGGAGACGTATACTTCTGACTGCATACTAGGAGGAGGCTGGGGGTGACCACCAGGCTTCCCAAATGCTCAGAGCAAACGCCTGATGCATGTTCACTTCCTTCCTACGGCTCTGCCCCAACTTTAGGGGCTTTACGTCTGGCTCACTGACTGCTCTGCCTTGACCTTCAAGAGACTTTCCTAGGGCTTGTGGCCAGATGGAAAGGTGAATACAAATGTGGGGTCCCCAATCTCTCTCCAGTATGTACATTTACTTCTCTGCAGCTTCTGCCAAGTGTGCCTCCTTTCAAGACTTCTGTGGGCACCCCGGCTCCTTTCTCCCGGGACCCCGAGTCCCCTCTTGGCAGGAGGCCTATCTACAAAGGCTGCGCTGGGTTTCTTACAGTGGTAAGAGTGAGGGAGGGGAGCCTTCTAAAAATGAGCCCACCTACCATTCCCACCTCAAACAATGACCTTTGAAAACTCAAATTCAGCCTTTCAATGTCAATAAGACTATGGATAACCTGAAAAAATAATTATTCACAGTTTGAGCCTTAAAGTGAGGGAAAGGGGAGAAGCTGATTTAGTCACTAGAACATGAAAACCCATTAATATGTCAATGAGTCAGGAAACCACTTCGCCTTTTCTACCTGTGGTCAAGAATCCAGTGATAATGGACTTTTATGGAAGGGGCTATGGATCCATTAATGACCAATCCCCTTGCCTTTACCCTCTTAACTCCATTATTCCATCTCATCAAAAGCGTTTTTTAAAACCCACAATCGCTGTGAACAGTGGGGCTGGGTGTGAAGGGAGGTGCTGGAATCTTAGACAGAGCTGATGAAATCAGTGTTATTTCCCCCATGAGGAGTTGTGCCACTTGATTTTATAAAACCATTTCAGATTACTACCTGATTACAGTCTTGTCTGTATGCTTCTTGCAATGTCATCTGATAAGAACTTTTAAAAGAATATATTCCTCTTTAACTTCAAACATCATCTAAAAACTACACTACAGGTTAACTGCTAGTGACAGTGGCTATTGCTTCTCGGAGGCGTGGGCAGCCTGACATTTTAATTGCTGGCCATCTGAGTTTAGCCAAGAGAGACGGAGAATTCTGTACCTTGAGGAGCAGGTCATGGCAGCCCCTGGCAGAGGGACACGTCCCTCCTGAGAATGCCTGGCTGCAGGCATCTCTTGGGTCTTTTTAAAAAAGGAGTAAGTAAGAAAGGACGGAGTCCACTCTCCTGAAGCTGTGGGAAGGCACGTCAGTCTACTATCAGAGAAAGACAACCTGCTGAGAGTCTGGGGTAGAAGTTCTTCTGTGGGAAGCACCACTGACTCCAAACATGGGGGTCCCCTTTGCTTAGGAGGCTACGCAGCCCTCCAAGAGCTGAAGCCCCAACCGAGCGGGAGGCCCGGCCGTGAGAATGAGCCTGGTGGGCAGCAGCCCCCGGTGGGTGTTGCGGGGGGATCTGCGCTTCACGCCACTGTCTCCACCCCAACATCAGGAGGGGGCTGCAGCATGGGGTCTCGATGATGAGCTAGCTCCCTGACCACCCCGATTCCGGCTAGGGGTGGAAGTGGGCAGAGGAACTAGCCTCAAGTCAGGAGGAGGAGGAGGGGACAGACAGAGACAGCTCCATGTAACGTCATTTCTTACCACTTGCTAAGAAGACCTTTCTAAAACCATGCTTGTCTGGCTCCAGATGCAGGGAAAATACATCAGGTGGTAAGCAGAAGAGAAGTTAAAGAAGGAAAAGTGCTATTTCAAGCTTGACGTTGGCAACGGCCAACAGAGATGGCACAGGGGGGCACTGTGGTGGTCCATTTCAAGCTTTGGTACAACACCCACCTCACCAGATTTCCTCTCTTCTCGAAGTAGACAACGGTAGCCTGCTATTATATTAACGAGGTCCCAAGAGAGAAAGAAATTTCTTAAAAAGGGGCACCACTCAGCTCCTGATTGTTAAGCTGGCCTCACGTAACTCACAGGAACAATGCCTGTAGGAGCAAGAAGGCCCCTCTACCGGGACTCATTACAGGGTCTGCTTCCCTTCCCCCCCCAAGCCTTTAAGCCCTGAAATGATATTAGAACTTTGTCATCTTGGAAACACACCTAAGCACTCATTCATACATATGCACGGCTACATGTTTATATGCATATGCATGTAATCATGCACTTAGGTAGTTTTTAAAGTGATTCTATAAGGGAAGTTCTACTTGAGCATTAGTGCTTCCTATGGCCTGGTATATAAATGAGAAAGTTAAGTTCACAAACTATGGTGCTGAAGGCTGTAGAAATATCTACTCACAACCTGCTTGTATCTCAGGGGGAGTATTCAAAAGCATCATGGCACTGGCAGCATCAATGTCAGGATCTGGAAAAATCAACCAATAAATAACATTATTTACAACGGGGCTGGTGTGTGTGTGTGCATTGTTCCCCCTGCATGTTACAGCTTATGAATGCAACAGAGAAAAAAAAAAAATCCAAAAACTAGAAGAGCTATCCCAAAAGTGATTTTCTTCCTGCTTAAACATGAAAGGAAAAAAGGTACTTCACAATGACAGTCCAGGGGCAGATTTGTAAGTTATTCCAACACAGCTCGGACTCTTCTCATTTTGCTCATTTCCTAATTTGTACTGTATGTTCCTGATAACTTGCTGACCTGTAAACCCCCACAGCTTGTTTCTTTGGGGTGGAAGCATAAGAGAGAGGGGTGACAATAGGAAATTCAGCCATAGGAATCTTTAATGAACTGGGGGAACTCACAGCACCAAGACGAGAAAGCATTAAACACACCTGCATCTAGTGAGATTACAAAACGAGACCTCTGGTCATTTCCGTCTGTCAGCAGAACATAAACTGTCTTTTACAAGATTTTGTGTGTGCAGCACAGTGGTGGTGGAGGTGGTGAAGGCATTAAAACACACACACAAATAGATTAAAAAAAAATAAAGTTATAATGTTGAGGGCATCATGTTTGCCTCCACATCTACTATTGCTTTCAATATGGAACCAAAAAGAAAAAACAAAACAAAAAACTCATCATTTCATTGCTGTAATTCTTAATAGGTTTCTGAATCCTTACTGGTCCCACCGGTTGACAGATGGCAGGTTATATAGAGACAGAGAAAAATATTATCCTTTTATAACTAAATTCATTTTCCTCTGAGAAACAGCAGCGCGGCTGCTATGGAAATGAAACTCACCATGGCAACAGTAAACAACCCCCAAGAACGGTCACTGAATAGGCTGAAAAGAACATCTGCCCCAACGTGGCGTCCCAGCTGCCCTGGGGCGAAATTCACTAATAGTGTGGTGATGCCGTGCGACAGAAGCTGCCGCCTGTGCCCTGTCCAAATAAATGAAGTGTGCAATTGAAGTTGACATCAAAATGCCTGTCCTTGCAGATTACTACTTCTGTGTCCGCTAAACCCGATGACTAATGATGGGATGGGGTGGGGTGGGGAGGGCGGTGGTAAGGGAGGCTCGACTTGTCAGTTTTTGTACAAATCACCTACCCAAAATTCAATTTACTGCTAATGGCTCCACGGCACTTTATTTTGGGTAGTAGGCTAGAGAATGACTTTTTTACTGTTTAAAAAAGTACATTTGTCATACTTGATACGTGCAGTTGAATTCCAAGGGAGTCGTGTGAAGCAGCAGAGAGCAAGCCCCACCAGCGATTAATAATACAGATGCTGCTGCTTCCAGACGACAATGTCGCAAAGAAAAAGCAAAGCTCTGCCCTGCAAGCCCCTTTCTCGTCTGCCTGCAGGAGGCACGGTTATTTACCCTCCGTAATGGAGCAAAAGTTTATTTTAATAAGTGCACTGTCGTGAGAAACAGGTAAATTAACTTATTTTTAGTGGCAATTCCTGGGGTCAAATTCCTACAAGTCATCGGCTCCTCACTGATATTAAAATATATGTTAGTTGAAGGGCCAAGTGAAAAACTTAATTTCCACTCACTGCTCCCAGGGGACCCTACCCTCGTCTCCCTACAAAGGCCTGTGGCCAGAATGCAGGACTTGCAGTTTTGGGGTGTTGCTGGTGCCCCCCGTAAGCCATGGGGAGCAAGTGGCAATCAGGGGGTGCCATGAGGGACTGAGGCCTTCCCCTCCCACTCCCCACTTTTTGGAGAGGGCCCTTTAACGTGCCGGGTTTTCGTTCTCCATCAAGTAAAGGTTCTTTGTGGTCACTGAGAATTCAAGTGCTTATAGGCCTGTGGTCCCCGCCTCCCCGGAGACTCTTACCCGCAGTTTTCCTGAACCACCAGGAGGTTCGATGGGGGGCAGAGCAAGAGAAAATACAGGTAAGTCAGGAGTCTTTTCCTACTTATTAAAGAAAATAGTTCCGTATTCTTCAGAAACACACTGGACCTCAGGAGAAGGGTGCAAAGGGCCACAAATAGAAAGGTGTCGTGAAATAAATAAGAAGGAAGAGAAAGACCTTAAAGGGAAAGAACAGGACACGCAGTCACATGAATTCGGCAGAACCTCAGGGGCAGTCGGAGGGATGCTTTACACCCACACGACATACACAGGACTCCCACCCCGAGCCCAACCCAGCCCAACACGCATATAAACTAAGTAAAAACGACACTTTAGGATGAGTCCCTCCATCCTTTCTTCTATCCAGACTTGCTGTGCCTTTGGCTCACACAGATAAAAAGGTTGATGCCACCTGGCCCCTCCTGATGGTTTCCAGCATTTGGGGGTAGGTGCCCCCCCCCCCCCAGCCTTCTCCTCTCATTCACAAGCCCCACTCCCCATTCCGAAAGGCTCAACAGGATGGATTGGAAGGCAAGGCTTGGGATGCCCTCTTCTTGCCATCCTGGCCGGAGAATGGACAGATGTAAGAACTGTAAACGGCGTGAGAAAACATAATTATATCTTCATGTAAGTGTGTGCACAGAGGCGGCCCAGAGGTGGACCGAAATTCCACAGGGGGGCACAGGCGAGAAGCCATCCCCTTGTATACTATTTGTTGAATTTTGACAAACACTGCCCCCTTAATCAAGATACAGAGCACAAGACACAGATTTCCATCAGCCCAAAGTCTCCTGGGGCCCCTTTACAGTCATCCCTACCCTCGCCCTGTGCAACCACGAACGACTTTGTTATTCGTCCACGACATGCTATTGTTGAGTGGTATTCCATTGTATGGACACATTGCAATTTATCCGCATATAGATGCACGTTTGGATGGCTTCCAACTGAGTTTTATAAAAAGCTACTATGAACTTTTGTGCCAGTTGTTTGCGAACATGTTTCTATTCGTCCTAGGTAATTGCTGGTTAGTGTATGTTTTACTTCATGAGGGACCGACCAACTCTTTTTCCAAAGAGGCTGTATACCACGGAGGAGAGTTCCAGCTGCTCCACATTTTTGCCAACACTTGAAATTGTCGATCTTTAAAACTTTTCGGCATTCTAGTAGATGTATAGTGGTGTTTACTTCATGTTGGTTTTAATTTGTATTTACCTAATGACAAACGATGTTGAAGACCTTTTCACATGCTTAACAGCCATTTGTTTATCTTTTTTTGTGAAAAGCCTGTTCAAGTTTGCCCAATTTTTTTTTTTAATTGGATTGTTCAACTTCTTACAGTTACTGAGTTGTAAGGTTTCTTTAAAGATTCCAGATAGAAGTACTTAGTGAAACATATTTGTTTTCAGCCCAGGGCTTGTCTATTTGGTTTCTTAATAGTGCCTTTAATAAGCAGAAGTTTAAAACTTTTTCAAGTCTAACTTATCAATTTCTTTTGTAATTCAATGCTTTTTAAGCATCCAAACTAAGTAATCCTGGCCTATCTATCCCAAAGGTGCAAAGATTTTGCTCTTGAGGAACATGTTTTATTTTCATTTGCCAGTATATTAAATATAATGCTGTGTTCAACACCTAGGTTTACAGGTAAATGGAAATGAGAGTAACGCTCTAGACTTCTTCCTTTATCCAGATCTCTTACAAGTATAGAGGTCAATACCAGAAGGACTACTTTGACTCCAGGTGTGTTGAGGGAAGGCCAGGTAGCCTGAGAGAAGCCTTAGTCGGCCACCTTTCTGTGGGTAAAGTCTCTCAGACCCTCTGCTGAACATCAGACATGCCTTAAGCTTGTCACACCCCAACAGCCTACCTGTGCTTCAGTTTTCATCGACAATCTCCCATCTCTCCTCTCCAAAGACATGCGACAATGCTTATTCTTACCTAAGTGTTTACCACCCAGAGTCAGTTCTCCTTCCATCATCATGTATTTCATATACTTGACCGCTACCCCCTTGGGCGTGAGCACACAATGCAAGACGCAAAGGATGTATTATAGAATTGTGCACTTGAAACCTATATAATTTCACTAACCAATGTCAGCCCAGTAATTTAATAATAAAAACGTCAAAGTTTTTTCCCCTTTAAAAAAAAATCATGGAAGTCGTATGTTCTCACAGTAAAATAAACAAAAACACATTAGGTGGAGATCATTTGAGATATAAATGCCTTCCCCACAGACCTACTCCCAGACTCACATTCTCTTTACATATGTCCAGAAACTGTCTACTCAACACAGGCATTTACGTCTATCCACTGAAATACAACACACATGTATTTACACTCACACACATGTATCTATTTTTAAAAATGGGCTTATACGGAAAATACCTGTCTGAAATAGCTTTTCCCCGTATTTTACACTTAATGACATATCTTGCTACCCTTTCATGTTAGTACACACGATTTGAAGTTGTTTCGTGGGGACATTTTTGTGCATGAAAACACACCGCGCTGTGTGTACGGATGTTCTCTTTTGACTGCAGACTGGACCTCAGAAACGTAAGCGTGTGTAGCCTGTAACCTGCGCCCAGCACACAGCTTCTCCCCACAGATCCTGAGCCCTGAAGACACCGCCTCAGCATAGCAACCCCTCCTCTGCCCCCTCCAGCCCCCCATCCTTCCCCCTTCCTAGGAGGATGGAGCATGCCCCGCCCCCCACTTTCTCCCTGTGCTGTAACGTTAGTTGTGTTTCACAAGCACACTCTGAGTCAGGAGAGACCAGGGTGCTTGGCGTTTCGGGTCGCAGGCACCCTCGGATGGAAGCACATCTTTTCGGCAAGATGCTTTTGATCAAGGACACTTGTTGTAGAGCGTTTTGGGCTGGAAACGTTTTTGGGGACCAGGCAGCTCCTTGGGGGTTAGAGGGTGTTTCTGCTTTGAAGGCACCGCTGCTTCTGAAGGATAAAAGATCTGGGACTAGATTCAGAGGAGGGGGAGCAGAGCAAATGGCTGCACAGGATTTCCCCCTAAGCATCCCACCAAATGGTTCAAGCCAGTTTACCAGCGCACGAGGAAGACATGTGGGCCAGAAATTATTTTCAGGAAAGAAGATCCACTTAGCAGGAGTATGCTGTCTCTCTAGGGTGCCAGAGACGGAAGAAGCACACCTCTCTCTATTTTTGGAGTGGAGAAGGTGTCTCACAACAGGACCCAATGCGGCGCCCTCATACAGGAACCCAAATCATGACCACTGGTTGACTCTGTATAACACGAAACATGGCGTGGTGGATGCTTAATATAGTTATGACCATTGACAAAATGATGCCCATGCCGAATCCTGTATTAAAAAGATTCCTCCTTTCTTGTGCTTTAGTAGCAAATGTCACTTCTCTGGGCCAGTTCCCAGCGGCCCATTTCAATTTTCATCCTTAATGCAGTTGTCTCACCACATTGCTTCTCCTCTGCAGTATGAGATTGAAAAACGGTCACATGTCTTACAGATGTTTTCAGAGCTTCTTCTCTTGAAAGTATGTACACAGTGACATTAGGCTACAGTGACAGAAACAGGCAACGAAGTTCCCAGAACCAATGAATGGTTCAGCTTCCTGGATTTAAAACAATCTTGGATCTCCATGTTCCCACAAATGGAGCTGGTTTCTTTTCAAAGCCGAGGAGGAGGCTTCCGCTCTGTGGGTAGGATGGAAGGACCATGAAGCAGGGCATGAGGAATCTTGGGTTCAAGTCCTGGGTGTGCTGCTACGTAACATGTGACGGTCATCTTGGGACTGAGTTCATGCCTCACTGCTGCAGAACTGTCACAAAAAGGTGAACCCTTAGCTCTGGCATCTCTGAATGGCCTGACCTACAAAATGGTAACGAGACAGATCCCAAGTGGAAAGACCAAGAATTACAACCACCCATCATTACTTTCCTAGAAATCATTTAATTTTCCACAGGGCTAATGTGTTTTCCGATTCTCCCTTCTCCTCAATACCTGAAATGTTGTATAGGATGATGAAAGGTCTTTATATAACTGAATAAGAGATTCAAGACGCATAAAAATACTTAATAATGGATGTCACACACACTTGGATAGAAACGATCAGATATAAGGACACACAGCACACCGTCAATCAGATACACACAGCCAGGTGCTCGTATTTTCTCTCCCATATTCTCTGCTAGAAAGTGAGCCCTATTACAAAGTACCCCTCCTCCACCTTCCGTGTTCTCTGCTGTATCCCCAGCACTTAGAACATTGCCTGCAACATAGGGGTGGCTAACTAACTAATGGGTGAGTCATTCAACCCCGTTGTCTGAGGCTAATGATGATGATCCCTAAGGCATACACCTCTGGATGTGCAGTGGAATATACTGGAAACTCCAGAAAACCAAAGGACAGGACCTACCATAGCAAAATTGAGCTTTGTAAAAATTCATCAGGGGATTCTGATGTGTAGGAAGAACACAGAGCCAACCACTTGCCATAAGACTAAACCAAGGGTATGTGAATGCCACCCAAAGAAGTCCACCAGGAAGACCAATGCTCCCTAGAAATTCGTATCATCTATAGCTTCACTAGCTCTCCTTGCTTTGAAATGTCTTTATCTATTTTCTATACCTCTGCATGAGAATAACACATCTGCACGTACTTGGTTAATCACTAAAAATGGAGAAAATGTGACTTGGGACAACTTTTAGGGCCAAGGGGAAAAGAAAAATTAAAACAAAAAAACAAGCAAGCAAATAAATAAAAATCCCAAATGAGGTGTGCATTTCCTGGGGAACTCTGAGTAGATGTGCATGGTTTCATGTATGCGAACTGCATATGCTAAGTCAGTGGTTCTCAATTGGGGCTGATTTTGTACCCTTTCCCTCCAAGGGCATATGGCAACATCTGGAGACATTCTTCATCGTCACAACTGGGTGGGAGGAGAGGGCACTACTGGCATCTAGTGGGGAGAGCCCAGGGATGCTGCTCAACATTTGGGAGCGTACAGGAGAGTTCCCCACAATAACAAAGAATTACCCACAACGTGAATAGTGCTGAGGTTGAGAAACCCTGGGCTGAGCTTACATATTCATGGACTATGGCAAGAAAAGCAGGTCTTTGAACCATATGATCTCCAAAAGAATACATCCAAAGCAAACAAACAGATATAAAGTTCACTTTGTTGTTGACATCTCTTTTACTCCTTTTTGCAACATCCCTTGGCACAGGTTGAGAGAGAGAGCGGGGAGGACAGAGGGCTATGTTTGTGGCTCTGAAACCAGTGAAGTAGGAGCTGGACTCTCTGGACGCTGTTGCGGTCAATCAAGGTATCTGAGAAGACGGCCGCTTCGGATCTGGACAGCAGCAGAAGAGGGGAGCGCTCACTGCCAGATCTGCCCAGGTCTTGCCATGCATGCCTCCCACCTCCCTTCTGGCTGAAGACGGTAGTCACCACTGCTACAAACTGCACACATTTGAGGGGTTCTCCCAACCAGACAGGGGAGAAAAGGATACCGCCGAGCGGCCAGTCTTCACGACTGATGGGATTCTTAGGGGATATAAACCTCACGGAAAGATGGACTCCAAGTTGTGAGTCTGAAAACTGTCTTTACGGTGGGAGCTGGAGCTAGAGAACAAGAGTGGCCTTGCTCCTGCCAAAAACTGAGTCGAGGAAAACTCCGAGCTCTGGCTACTCTGAAGAATGAGGTGAGTTGGAACAGACTATTACGCAAGTTGAAACTAACAGTGGTTTGTTGCAACAGAAGGAAACCTAAATCAAGCTGGTGGGGAGAAAAAGGAGTGATCTCTACATGCATTTGAGGTTTTCTGAGGCTCCCGCTCATACATCTTTGGGGTCTTTCTGAGCTTAACAGTGACTGGTGAACTCCACAGGAGGGTCCCACTGGCCTGGAGGAGTAGCGATGATGTCAACGCTGCCAACGTGATGCCGTCAACGCTACCAACCAGGTGTACATTTATCCAAGCCAGCTCCCCCAGCAGGGGCAGCTTAAAGGGTGCAGAGTGTCCATGGATGACCCCTAATTCCACTTCATGCAGAAGACGATCGAGGGAAAAGGTTCTGGAAGATAAATACAGAGCTCCAGGTGCAAACCCTGTGCTGGCCATCAGATGCCAAGGCCTCTCTAGGTTTCGGATGCCCCATCTCTCATGCGGCGCTAGGGTGTCTGAGCCGGGGGCCTTCTCAGGGACTCTAACTCCAATCACTGTCACTGCTACTCCCCTGCTTGAGAAGTAAAAGGAAGCTCCCCGATACTCCAAGCAGGTACTTCCAACTTCTGTCTTCTCTGCACAAGAAACACTCACTTTGCCACCTTCCAAGTCCCCCAATTCTAATGTCCCCTTCACTTCTGCAGATGCCTCTGCGTGCTGCTGCCTGCTTTTCCAAATCTGTGCTTCCAATGAAGGCAACACACAAGCCCTTTCCTGGACCACGTGAGGGTCCACCCCTCTCCTCCTCAGTTAAGACACTGCCACGCCACACCTCTTATCTGGCACTCCTAGTTTTCCAAATGATGAATGTTTGCCTCTCGAGTATCTCTGACCAGTGGATGGTAATCTTTCTAGCAGCTGCCTGGGAGCAAGTGGAAAGGGACTGCGTGGACTGTGACGGATGGTACAAAAAGGTCTGAAATTCTAGAATTTGAAAACAATGGCAAGGAGACTCAGAACAGGACCCTAGCCCTGGGCGCAAGACGGTTTTCATGGGGCAGGAAGAGGAATGGCCACTAGACCCCTGAGGACCAGTGGGCCTGGCCACACGATGCCCTGGAGGAAGGCTGTGCCAAGTCCAGAAATCAGAGACAGAACCAGGCCACGAGATCCCTGAAACCGGAGCTGAAGGCCATCGGGACAGAGCACCAGAGAGCTGGGCACGTAACTGGCAGGAAGCAGTGGGGGACACTCCTTTATATTTTCCCTCTCCACGCTGTGAGCTCATCTTTCCCAACTATGGCTTCTCCCCACCTACTGGAGGATCAGCTCCCGCCTAGGCCCGCCTCCGGAAGCCACTTCCTGCTCTCACACCGCACAGGGCTGCTGGCTCATCCGGCACAAACTCCTCCCCGCCCCGCCAGTTCCAGCTGTCCTCATGGTGGCCCGTTCCCTACCAGGCACTGCAGTTCTTGTCAGCGCTAACAATTGAATATTTCCATTTGCTCAGCACCCTCAATTAGCTCTGTCTTCAACTGGGTAGACATGCAAAGCCTCTTTTCCAGAAGCGAAGATTCCATTTCAGAGTGACACTAGCAGGTGGGCTGGTGAGCGTAAATACCGCCCAGAACCCTGAACACCAGCGCTCCCAGGCACAAATCCACGGCTGGCGGGGCTCTCAGCTGTCTTCCTCCCTGATATTCAAGTGACCAAGGGGGGATGATCTGAACACACAGCTCCCTTGGGGATCATGTGCGTTAAGCGGACTCACAAGAATTTCAAAAGGGACTGGGACCCACTAATTTTCCCCAGATCAGTCAGCCGTCATCGGATAGACACGATGCAGGTTAGAGACGCCTCACTCAGTGCTTTCTGTGTCTACCATACCGAACCACACACGCTGTCCCCCAGCATCTTTGTGTTCCTACGGCACACACGAGCATTGGGCTGATCTCTTCATTGGAAAAGGTTTGCCTTACGCTTAAGTCAACTTCCCTCCTAGAGAGCTGCTCCTCAAACATCTGGAAGGGGGAGCCCCAATCGCTAACTCCGCAGGTGAACTGCACGGCATATGCTCCACATCTGGGAGCGACCCCCAGAATTTCTCTTGTGTTACTTTAAGACGAGTCAGAATGTGGGCGGGGCGAGGAGAACAAATTAAAAATCATTCATCTGTCCACAGCCCATCAAGTAATCAGACATAGCATCCCCAGACAGCGGTACCCCAAGAGGCTGGACCCAGAGAAAACAGTAAGCAGGGATCTGCCACTAGACAAGGTGTGGAGGGAAAGGGGCATCAGAGGAATGAAACCGTGACCCTTTGCGCCTGCCTGCGCCACAGTTCAAGTGCATGTCGCAGAACTCCCTTAACTTTGATACAACCGACTTCTAAGTGAAAGTTTAGGGTGTGCTCTGGACAGACGCCTGTCTATTCACCATGGACCAGATCTGATCTCCCTTCTTGTGTCTGTGGCAGCTGCGGGAGACCAGCCTGCTGGGTGGGGGTCTGGGGGAGCTCTTCCCTCCTCTGGTGGGTGGGAGGCGATGGTGGGCAGGCGAACAGCACACGGCCCACAGTTGCATGTGAGAAAGTCAAGCCAACAAAGCAGACCCGCAGGGGTAATGCTCTGAGGACGAGGTCGACAACGGGCTAATGAGCGTGATGCAGAGCTCAGGTCACAAGCTGACGGAGCCGGGCTGCAGGACACAGGACAGGGAGGGATGTGAAGGGCCAGGCACAACCACCGAAGGCTCCTGTTCCCTCGTACGGCTTTCCTGTAGGTAGTCCAGAGGTCCCCGTCCAGCCACAGTGCCCCAAAGCAAGGCAGCTGAGCTGGGGGGTGCCAGTCAGTCCAGGAGGGACGTCTGCGTAGCTTTAGCTCTAAGAAAGCGACCATCATGTGGGAACCTTGCTCGCTGATGAAAAGTCTTGAGAGTTTGTTCCTAAAATGTGGTCACTTCAATCCTGTCTGGAGCATCTTACCAAAAGGCCAGAAGGAAACACAGATATACCCGGGCCCCTCCGGGCTCACACACAAATATTACAATCATCCAGTGACACGATTGTGCTTCCATTGGTGAGCAGGTCCTTGGAAAAACCCCTGTTTCTCTTGGGGAAGCCGGGATGGCTCAATGGGTTAAGCGCTCACTTTGCAGCCCCAGGGACCGAGGATCGCAATCCTGGCCCTGGCCCGCAACCATATGCTGAACTGGGAGCTCCCCCAGTTCAGTTCTCTCTCTATCTCTGTCTCTCTGTCTCTCTCTCTCTCTCTGTCAAAAATAAATAAATAAAAATATATTTTCGAAAAACCCGTTTCTCGCTTCAGAAACAAAGAGGAACCAAAGGCGGTGGAAGCACCTTTCGCGTCAGAGACCTCTCCTATTCCTGCTTCAGTCCTCGCACCACTCTGAAGACCCCACATTGCTCTTGGGCAACCAGGGCGCGGCTGCGAATCGGGGCTGCTGATGCCTGCAACAGGGTTAGTGGTCACTGAGCTCGGCCCCGGCCTCCATTTAACGCGTAGCCTTTGACACGTTCTGTTCTTATCCTTCCCCCACAGAAATACATTGGGGGTGGGGGGCGAGATTAAAGCAAATCTGTCACTTGTTTTCTTTTAAACTTTTGTGCAATTCTCTGAAACATGTTTATTCAGAAACACTCTGCGGTGACAATGAAATACAATTAAGAAACAATGCCCCCACAGAGCACTTGTTTCCCTTTATCCTACGTGGGAACTTCCCCTCGTGTGGTCTCTAACCTGGCTCCGGGGTTGCAGAGTAGGTGGACCCAATGAGGGCACTAGAATAGTATCAGAGCTAGTAATTCTGTTTGCATTGAACAGTGCATACTCAATTTCATACAGACATTGGCACCATTCACCCACTGCTGAGCACAAAAGAGACTGTTAAACTGTGAATGGGTAATTCATTTTAGACACAGTTAAACAGAAACAGAGATTCAAGATGCAGACTATAAATAAAGGTATCAGGGAAATAAAAGGATTAAGCATTCCACCCAACAGGATTGAAGCACAAGATAGTGCTACAGGGAGAGAAAGGAGGCTCTGCCTGCCTTGCCTCAACCCTGCAAGAACTCAGCGAAGGAGGCACCTGCACCCCGGGGGGCCTGTGGGTGAGGAGGTGGCAAGTGATTCGTTTGGTTTGAAGACGTAGTCTAACCACAAAGTAACGAGCCAATCTTCTAGAGGGTGAATGAGAATGGATTCTGAAGACAATCCCCATAGAAGTGTCCAGAACAGTTTTAGGGAATACCTGCATCCCAGAACTAGCATTTTGGTTGTTAAGGCGTCTACTTGGAAGATTCCCTCTTTCCTAGATGTATGTGCTTGATTAAAAATTAAATAAATAAACCAAAGAAGAGCTCGTTATTTTGCAGCCACATAGCACGCCTGGGTAAAAGGTAGCCCAACTGCCGAGGGTCAGAGAGTTTGGCTTAGGGAAGCATGCTCTCAAAGACGGCACGTTCAGGCCGGACCCGATGTCCTCTTACAGATGCCTTGCATTCACTTGAGAACTATAAATGCTAAGCCAGATAAAGGTTTGCAGTTTGAGTCTGGGCATACTTGTTTTTTTTGAAAAAAACAAAACAAAACAAAACAAAACAGACGAAATGACGATAAATCACCAGATAAGATGATCGACAGCCCCAGGTTGCCTCTAAAGGTAAAATCGACAAGAGGTGACGGAGTGGCGGTGGTCTGTTCCTGTGGGGGGCTGCGGCAAGCCCCCAACCATCTGGAGCCAGCCTGGCCGGCCGGGCAGGCTGGTGGCTCAGGTTACTTTGACAGCAACTTGGTTTGTTCTCTGACCATGAAAGGCAGACTGCATCTTCCAAGAAGAAAAAAAAAAGTTACAGCAAGTATTATACCAGCAAAGCCAAACAAAGGACCCTGTGAGACAGAGAGAAGCCCACCGCAGCGCTGGCTTCTGGGGCTCTCTCTCACCCTTTCACGATTCCTCACGGAAGGGTTTCAGCATGGTTCTTGCTAAACACGAGCCCGGCCTGAGGGCCTTCAGTCTCAGGCTGCGCCAGAGGTCAGCATAGCCACTATGCTTTCAGGGTACAGTGGGGGGGGGGGGGGGG
>PVKE010004047.1:0-23557 GCA_004027555.1 Craseonycteris thonglongyai
CTGGGGGCTCCTGGGGGCTCCTGAGGGCTCCTGGGGGTTCCTGAGGGCTCCTGGGGGTTCCTGAGGGCTCCTGGGGGCTGCTGGGGGCTCCTGGGGGTTCCTGGGGGCTCCTGAGGGCTCCTGGGGGTTCCTGGGGGCTGCTGGGGGCTCCTGGGGGTTCCTGGGGGCTCCTGGGGGCTCCTGAGGGCTCCTAGGAGCTCCTGGGGGCAACCCCTGCTACATCCTGCAGGCCACACACAGCCTGCTGGGTTTACAGTGCTGCAAGGGTCTTTTTATAAAGGAGCTGTCCCCTTAGCCAGCTGAGAGCAGGCCTATCTTGCTAAGGTAAGATGAACGCATGTCTGTGGCCCCTGGGGTGGGGGTGGTGGACGCAGGGCGGCTGGGACGGGGCCGCTCTCAGGCCAGCCCGCCTCCCACATCCGTGTCTGAGCCAAGCCCCTCTTGGGCTCTGGGCCCAGGACTGGCCCATCGCAGGTGCAGGTGGCAAGAACGGCTTCCTGCAAACGGCACCCACGCCATCAGCCTCTCTGCGGTGAGGGTTCAGCTCCAACCCTGCCCGGGCAGGGGAGGGAAAGGACCCCGATGACACACGGCGTCACAGCAGGACTCCCCTTTAAGAGGGAAGATGGAAATGGGAACTTTTCTGCTTCCTGAGCTGGGTGATGAGCAGGCGGCCGGTCTGAAGGGTGGGGACATGGGGTGTATGTGCCCTTGAGAACCCCTGACCCTCCGGCACGGGGAGGGCGGTGGAGGCCTCTCAGGCAGCTGTTCTGGGGATCAGCATCTCGCGGTGTCCTCCAGCCAGGCTGGGAGCTGCCCCCCAACCCCCAACACACACAGTGGGAAGCAGGGCCCGGCCTTGGGGGGCCGCCCCCGCCTGCCCGAGAAACACCGCTCGCTGGGTCCAGCTCATTCCATGGCTGCCGCGGGGGCGCCGGGGACTGGAACCGTAGCCCGTGTCTGACAACAGGGGGGACTTTGTTTCTCGGCCTGGGCTCGTGTTATTGTTCTTTCCAGCGGGGCGAAAACGTAGATGTGAGAGTTCGCGGGGACGGGAGGGAGGTGGCCTCTTCTCTCTGGACCGCCGGCGGCCACCGTCCACAGCTCAGACCCAGGCGGGCAGCTCCCCTCCAAGAGTCCCAGGTGCTGGGAAGGAGGTGCACCCAGTTCTCTGCCCTCTGGGGAGACCCGGGAGCCCCCACACGGAGCAGTGGCAGCCCAGGCACGCAGAGGTGGGGAGTGAGGAGCTGCCGTGGGAGCACATGGGCTCCCCCCACTGTGCCCAACCCTGAGCCCCCGGCCCACCCCCTCTGCATCTGCTGACAGCCCACCCAGTCTGCTCCCCCCGCCTCTTCGTGCCTGGGGCCTTCAGGGCCTCTTGTTTCATCTTCACGACACGCTCATTCATTCGTTCCACACAGTGTCTCGACATCGCGGGGTCTCGGGCCAGAGAGGACGGGCAAGCATGAAGCCAGGAGGCCCCTCGGAAGGTGACACAGACACAAGGGAAGACGCGGGGCAGGAATTGGTAGCAGCCACGCGCCTTATCACCAACGATGAAGAACTGGTGGGCCCAGAGCTCCCTGCCCGCCCCTGCTCCAGGCCCAGCCTTCCCGCGGGGGCCCGGGACCCGGCCACGGCCACGCCGCGGGTAAGTAGCCGAGCTGAGGCGACAGCCTCAGAAACACCCGAAGGCTGCTGCCCCGGGGGGACGGCTGCTGCCCCGGGAGGAGGGCTGCCGCCCCGGGGGGAGGGCCGCCCCGGGGGGTGGGCCGCCCCGGGGGGAGGGCTGCTGCCCAGGGGGGAAGGCTGCTGCCCCAGGACAGCCTGTGGGCGGCGGGTGTTGGTCAGAAGCTGCAAAGCACAAATGCACTGGATGCAGATACGGATGGGGGTCCAAGAGGCCTGCTGGGGTCTCGCTGTATACGGACAGGAAGAAAGGCTGGTCCTCCAGGCCGCTAAGCCAGGCCCCAGCGGGAGGCCAACACTGCTTGCTGACACCCCCGTCACCCTGGGTCCTCCAACCCCATCCCGCTACCAGTCAGGGGCTGGTGGCCAGGCAGGGCCCGTCCCACCCACGTACTTCCAGAGGCGGCCGGGGCAGGGTGGCCGACGTGGGCCCCAGCCAGTGCCCTAGAGGACAGGGGGTAAGAGTGGGGGCGGGGACCCCCATAGCCTGACCCTGGACCCCCTCTCAGCAGCTACACGAAGCTGACTGAGCCACTTGCTGTCACTGATCCAATGGCCAGAGCAGGTTGGGCTGAGTCCAGGGTTTCCAGCCCTGAGCAGGGAACACAGGTGGGGTGGGGTGCGGTGGGGGTGGTGTAGGGGGTGGGGGTGGGCTGAGGTGGGCTGGGGGGTGGGGTGGGCTGGGGACAGGGTGGCGGGTAGGGGTGTCCAGCGCCCAGGGCTGGAGTGCAGCGCGTGGGAGGCGGCCGCCCAGCCTGTGACATGTGTAATTGGGGGATGCAGGCTGGGGTGAAACAGACCCCCAAAATGAGGGTCTCCTTTGGTTTTGCTCATTGGACAAGTGACCCTGCATCCCTAAAGAGCCGTTCTCTGTGGGCAGGATCAAAAACAAAGTCCAACCTAGGAACCAAGGTCAGCAGCTGTGAAAAACAGTGCACGTCTGAGGGGGCCAGAAGGGGGTGTGTGTGGGGGGGTGCTGCAACGACTGTGAATCCTCAGACCCCTTGCCTGTGGCCTGGGAAGGCCAGGGGGTGCTGTGGGAGCTGCAGCCCCCTCAGCCACGCTGACCTGAGGCTCAGGTAGGGGCCTGGCCCACTGTGCTCTGCAGACTGTGGAGGTCTGGTTCCTGCTTTGCATCATCTCCTGCTTGGCTTGACAAAGGAAACCAAACCATAAGCGTGGCTTCCTCCATCACGAAGCCCCATGTGAGTCACCCTGCAAACCACAGCAGCATCCAACGGCTGACTTTTCTGGGGCAGGAGCCATGGCTCTACCATGAGGAACTCCAGCGGAGAAAGAGCCCCGGAATCTGGGCTCTGGAGGAAGTCACGGGAGCTGGCAGGCCGGGGCCGGCCAGTCGCACACCTGGATGCCATGAGGCGGGCCAGGCCCCTCGGCCACTTGCAGGGCTTGGGCGAGGCGGCATGTGGAGGAAGCTCCCAGCCCTCAGCCCCCTCACCATGATGCCCCCCAGTTCTGTCCTGGCAGGTACCCCTGCAGCACCCCCTCCCCTCAGTCACTGCCCTAGGCCACCTCTGGGAGCTGGGGTTTGCAGTGAGGAACCCCTCTCAGGACTGACCCAAACATAGCAGAACCCAGAGAAGAGGCTGTGGAAGCAGCTCAGGCCACCTGGAAGGAATATTTTGGGGTCCCGGTACTTGGAGGGGGCCCCAGAAGGGCAGGAACAGTTTCCAGTGAGCACATGGGCTTGGCCGTCCAGTTTCCTCATCCTGTGGGTGGGGTGACCTAGGAGGGAAGCCGGAGCAGTTCTTCTCTACAGCAGAACCCCCAAAAGGTGTCCCAGCTGCTGGACTCGCGTGGCAATGCCATGTGTGTGGAAAGTGGGGGTGTGGTGTGTGTCCAGTCTCTCTACACACACGTGCACGTGCACACACACACACAGTCTGAGACCCAGTTAAGAGACAAACAAGTCCTCATTCAACATGTCTTTGCCTACGCAAAGATACACCGTGACAGGAAGAGTCTCTGTCCCTACTCAAGTTTTTCTTCTAGTCTCGTCCTCAGTGGGAAAGAGGACTTCTAAAAATTGTATTGCATTAAAGTTATGCCGACAAAGAGTCATATTCATGGGAGAGAGAATGTGCTGGCTTGCCAGGCGTCTGCTATGACGCCCATCCCAGGATGGGTGGGAGCAGGCTGCCCAGAACAGGACACTAGGCATGTATCAGTCACCCAACACCTTGGATGGAGAGAGAGACAGAGATGCCCTTGAAACACAAAAAAATCGTTAAGGTATGAAGTTAAGCATTAAAAAAAGAAACAGGAGAAGATGCGTTCTTAGAAGTCACAGGAAAAATTCCAGGCACGTCTGAAAGTTCCCTCCAAAGCAGCCTTAGTTTACCTCATCAGAGCTGAACACTCTAAAGCAGGGTGTCCAACCTTTCAGCCCTCCTGGGGCTGAAAAAGAAGAAGAAGAATTGGAAGAAGAAGAATTGTCTTGGGCCACACAAAAATGATAGCTGATGAGCTAAAAAAAATAAAATAAAAAGTCGCAATAAAATGCGACTTTTAAGAAAGGTTTGGGAAAGCCGGGACGGCTCAGCGGGTTGAGCGCTCGCTTTGAGGCCATGAGGACCGAGGATCGAATCCCGGCTCCGGCCCAGGCAGGACCCACATGCTGAACTGGGGAGTTCCCACAGTTTGGTTCTCTAGCTGTCTCTGTCTCTGTCTCTCTCTCTCTATCTGTCAAAAAGTAAAATAGAAATAACTATGCACTGAAGACAGGGAGATAATTTCTCTCTATAAATGTGAAAAGATAAAAAAAAAAAAGAAAGGTTTAAGAAAGTTTACCAATTTGTGTTGGGCCACATTCCAAGCTGTCCTGGGCCGCATGCGGCCCTCAGCCTGCAAGTTGGCCAAGCTTGGCCTACAGCTTAAACCTGAAGATAAAACAGATTCTTATTCTGAGTGATTAGCATGTCTAACTCCTTTTCTTGACCTGCCCTGGCCCTCCTCCGAATTTGGAGATGGCTTTCTGGACCCCAGCAGATAACCTAACTAAAGTTTGTAAAAAAAAAATTACTGATACTCTCATCAAATCCAACACTGGGGTACATCAAGAGGAAGGTCTACCAACGCATTGGTCGGCTCTGACTAAATAAATACCAGCCCACCAGAGAATGTCAGTGTCATGCAGTAATAAGCGTGCATTCCACGCGTGCATTTGTGGGCTGGCTGGAGCCACTCAGTTGGGCTTGGCTGGGCCGCTCTAAGCTGCCACATGGAAACAGGTGTCCTCCTGAGATCAGCAGGCTAGCTTGGCATGTTCTCACAACGATGGCACGTTCACAGGAAAAACATAAGCCTAACCTAGCAAGTCCCTATCATGTCCCTGCTCGCATGCCTGTTAACAGCCCGTTCACCAAAACAAGTCACGTGGCCAGCCCAAGGTCAAGAACAAATAAACTCTGTCTCTAGTGGAGGGAACCACAGAATCACATGGACAAGGGTGTGACTACAGGGAGGCGTGCAGAATCTGAGCCAGTAAGTCCATCTGCCACCACCCGTAAAGAAGGAAAAACAAAGCAAACACACACGTGGAAGGTGGAAATGAATTCACAAAGAGTTCGTTTTTCAATTGAATTCTAATTGGGTCCAGCTCCTAATCCCAGTTATTTTCTCAACACCTCTGCTGAAACCCAGCCCCAATATGCAGCCCCGGAGCATTTCTCACATCCTTCTCTGCCAGTGGACAACCGTAGCCAGATGGTCAGGGAGCTAGTGGGCAGCATCCTAGGGAAGAAATAGAAACCTTGGCTTTTCCCCACCATGGGAATACCAGAGGCTGAAGACTCTCCCAGGCCCCTAAGCCGGCTCAAAACCACCCAGTCTGCCCTGCATCCCAAAGCCCCATCCTAGTGATGAAGGAATAGGTCTAAAGGATCATTTCTCCAATCTTTCCTGGAGACCGGAGGCTGAAGCCGAGTTATATGCGATTAGATTCCTTCTAAATGGGAGATTCAGAAGTTCCACCATCTCTAAGGGGACCACCCTTGTCTGAGACACAAAACACTAAAACAAAAACAGGAGCAGGCAGTAACGGCATTAGAATACATTCAATGCAGCCTGAAAATGTTTCCCTGCCCCTCCCCACTCTCTGGCTCTCCACCCCTCTCCCCTGCTGTGTGCCTCTGTCTCTCCCTCTTCTCCTCCTTCGCCTTCCTTGCAAACCCATGTCCAAAGCTGACCTGAGTCTTCCACCAAGTCCCTGAACCAGTCCAAGCACACAGCCTGGGGCCCAGAGCTGCCCCGCCGGGACGATTGTCATCCCTACCTTATGCTACGTCACTCACCAAAGTCAGGAGTTCCACCTTCTGCCGTGAACCCTGGTGGTTAAGAGCGCTGCACTTTGGGGTCAGGCAGACCCAAATGGGAACCTGTCCCCTCCTCTGTCCTACCACGTGACCTTAGGTCAATTACTCAACCCTGCAGGTTCTTTATGGGTAACATGGGGGCAATACAGCAGCTACCTCTGAGGACAATTATGTAGATATTGTGGGTTAAAATATGAACATGTTTAAATACAGTGCCTGCATAGTAAATGCTCAATAAATTGTAGCTCTCAGGCTTGATGTGGAAACTGTAAACCTCCAGTGGGAAGACACCCAATTTTTGTTAACTCCGAGGAGCAGGAACTCTGCATCATGAAGTTTATGTCCACGGTCTTTGAAACGCTTAAAAGGTTGGTCCTCATGGGAGAGGTGAAAGAAAAATGTTTAGGCCAGTTCGGAGCTCACCACTCCTGGGTACACAAACGCTATAATGGGGATCTCTGAGGCCTGAGCGATAACATGCAAAAACGCAGATGTCTGTGGCCAGTGAATGTCAACGGGAAACAACATCACCCAGCAATAAGCCAGGAACACCTGTTGGTATCTGTTAGAGGCCAACGCATGACACAAGCCAGCTCTTGCCTCTCCTCCCTGGGCAGATGGGCAAACTTGCTCATGCAACTGGTCAAGATACCAGTTGTCAGCACAACGCTTTCAAAGTAAATCAGACCTTGTTTCGGTAAATTTGATATATTCCCTAGGACTCCTGATTCAGTTTGATAAAGATGTTTAGGGTGTTTCCAATGTGGCAGATGCTTTGAACATTTAAGAGGCACAGGAAAAAAGAAAGAAAAAAAAAAGCCAACGGGCATTTTTTTTAATTCTTGTTTTGATAAACAAACTTGTGGGTATTCATAACCTCCCTGTTCTGCTTTGTTTAAGGAGGGGGTAGGTCCAGAGAAAGATTGCTTGTGTGTCTAGGAGTCAGGGGGTAAAATGAGAAACCTAATGATTCAGGTAAGAAAAATGAGGCCGTTTCAGTAGCCTAAGACAATAGACCTTTATTTCTCAGCCCTGTATCTGTCCAGTGCAGTGTTCCTGGTCAGCATATGACTTCCTTCCATGGGGTGATTCTGTTCATCTTGTGGACTTGCCATCATCCCTGATAGCCTCAAAGTCTCCTGCACCAAACAGCAGAAGGGAAGAGAAAATACGGAGAAAACCCACCCACTCCTTAAAACCCCCTCCCGGAGCAGCGCACATCACTTCTACTCACATCCCACCAGCAAGATCTAACCAGATGGCCACTCCCGGACACAAGGAAGGCAGGAAAGTGTCATGGTTATTGTTGTTGGCTCGGCAATAATTCAACACCGTAGAAAGGGAAGCCTGAATTTGAGGTACATAGTTGGCTACTTATGTGTACGCCTGTCACTACGTCGTTATAGTCCTCTCTGCCTATTTCCCTCTGAGCTCCGTAAGAGCGGGGACTTGCTTTGCTCACTGTCGAATTCCCAGTTGCTGGTGATGCGTGACCTGAACCTGGACGGAGTTGCCCAGCTGCAGGGGTTAGAGAAAAGTAGGCCATGCCGAGGGGGCGGAAGGCACGTGAAAAGGCAGGAAGCACCGGGGTGTGTTGTGTTCAAAGAGCTGGAGTTACTTACTCTGGCAAGAGACAAGAGTGGGTCTGGGCCAGGGCGGGACGGGAGCCGGGGTGCAGGGCCCAGAATGGGCTGGGCCCTGGCCTCGGACTGAGGACTTGAAATCTATCCTTAAGCACCACACAACCCAGAAATTCCATTCCTGGGTAGAGACGCAAAAGAAATGAAAACACATGTCCACACAAAGACCTGTGCGCACATGTTCAAGGACGCATAAGTCACCATAGCCAAAAAGTAGAGACAGCAAAACGTCCACCAACACATGACTGAACACACGAAACATGATGAATCTACATGAGGAAATATTATTCAGCTGTCAAAAGAAACGAAGTACTGATTCATGGTACAGCTTGGATGAACCTTGAAAACATGGCACTAAGTGAAAGAAGCCAGACACAAAAGACCATATATTACCTGATTCCATTGCTATGGAATGTGCAAAATGGACAAATCCAAAGAGACAGGAGTGGGTTTGTGGTTGCCCGGGTTTGGAAAGAAAGGGGAACCAGGAACGAGTACGAATGGGCACAAGGTTTCTTTCGGGGGAGATGGCAGTATTTGGAATTAGATAGTGGTGATGGTTGCACAACTCCGTGAACATATCCAAGACGACAGAATTGTACACGTTAAAAGGGCAAGCTCTATAGTATGTGAATTGTATCTCAACAATGCTATTTTTTTTTTTTTAATCTATCTTTAAGACCACGAGGAAGCAGCAAAGAGTTTTAAGCAGGTGCTGGTGATGTGGTCAGATGTCACACTGGTGGTGAGGTTGGCAGAAGACTGAAGGACAGGGGTGGAGTGTGGAGACTGGTAACCCCAGCGACACAGAAAGCAATTCGCCTGTCCTTGGAATGTCTCCCACTGAAGCAGAGGGTGACGTTTTGCGAATTAGTAGATTCAGTGATACAGGCCATGAGTTCGGGACCCCCAACCTTGACGCCCTGCCCTGCCCACCACACTCTACCACTCAGTTGGATTTCGCACATACCTACTGTGCACCAGGGACCAAGGGACACAGAGGGATAGGAAAGTGGTCTTATTCTCAAGAAGCTCAGTTGGGTGGCAGAGGACTCTGGGGCAGGTGGATGCAATCTCAGAATTGCGATGATGGAGAATTCCCATGCATCCAGCCTGGGCCGGGGCAGAGCTCACGGAGGCTCTCCCGTCTGGGTGAGCTTCCCTGTCTGTGTGTCCAGAGGCAGGCCCTGCCTCTTGCATCGTTGGCTCCTGGAGGAGTTTCTCCTGGGTGGGACAACCCAGTGTATGCGCGGAACTGGAGGGCAGGGGAGAAGGAGCTGGGATAAATAACACAGACTGACAAAAAAGACTGTTCTTGAAAAAATCCCAAGCCTGGAGAATGGGAAAGTTTAATTTACAGTTCCCTGTGGGAGTTGGTGGAAGTGAAGGGCCCCGGAGGGCCTCTTAGGATGCTAAAAATGTTCTGCTTTGATTCGGATGGTGATTGCAGGAGAGGCAGAGAGAGGCACACTTGAAGATTATATCAACAAAATGCGGCAAAACCCTAGGCCTATTCTTTTATTTTTAAAAAGCACAAAAAGTATGTGCTTCGCATTTCCCACTTACAAGTGTTTTCATCTGTGTGAACTTCTGTTTCTCTCAATAAGACTTAGATGCATTGAAACCTTATGCCAGAATCTCAGACCCAAATGGATTAAGTAACGTGCCCCAAATCACCCGCCTTGAGAGGAGCAGAGCCAGGAATGTGCACCCCTTCTCCAAACTCAGAGTCCAGCTCTGTCCCCGATATCCCAAGCGAGTTCAACAACTGGGAGCTATTAATGTCACATTCTAATTGCAGTTTGCGCCAAGAAGGCCCGAGAAGCATCTCTTTCGCTGCTCTGATAAAAGCTCCTTTCAAGTCAGTTCAGCTGTCAATCACGTGCTGGGCACAAACCAGCTCCTGGGGTTCCTGGCTGGGGTTCACAGCCCACACCTTCCCGTAGTTCTTGGGGGAGTAGAGGAGAGAGGTCGTGCAAGCCCCTGGCTGAAGCAGGGCTCGAAACGAAGGCGATGCTAGAAATAAAAAGGGTGACGTGAAGGCAGATGGGCCGCCGGCACTAATCCCATCCCCGGTGAGTTTGGCCACCGCGAGGAACACACTGGGTGGCTTCGGAGGAGCCGTGGGCTTTGCTCAGCTCCTGAGGAAGCTGGTTCGAGGCACTTGTCCAGGGGACGTCTGTGTCCCTTCTTTACCGCGTGTCCCCTGGGCCCAGCCTGGGAAGCCAAGGCGAGCCCTGGAGCTTCGGTCATCAGCGCCTTTTACTCCGCAGGTGTTAACCGTGCCAATGCCAACCTTGGCTCTGAGCCCGTCAGGCCTCAGCGCGGAGATGGGTGAGAACACTGGGTCCCGTGGACAAGAGGCAATGTCTCTGCGATTTCTGCCTGATCCAGGTCCCACAGAGACCCACCTGAGCCTTGCGTGGCAGGAGGCCGGCTCACCCAGCTCTCTCCTTAGGGGCCGATAGAAGGAGCATGAGGTTAGTCCAGATGGGCCCAGATGTGATCCTGCCTCTCCCTCTCCACTGCTACGACCACTGCCTCAGTTTCCTCCTCTGAAAACACCTGCCCCGTAGAGCTGCCCTGGGAATGAAATCAGAGCACCTTTGTCAAAGGCCTCGTGCACAACACCGTTTTCGTTGGCCCTGAACTCCCACCTGGAGGCGATCTCCCAGCGCCTTTCTGTCTCTTGTCTCTGTCTCCATCTCCCTCGAACCCCGCGTGGGTTCCCTCAGTATTGCATTCACCTAAGCATGCCTCTCCACGCGGCCCGCTTTGAAGTTTCCTTCTCACGCCTCCAACGCGGGACTCGTCTATTTAAATCCCAGGACAGGATGTCTTTGCCTTCGGAACCTCCCGCGTGACCTCTGAGGCTGTCATGCTACCCTGGGAAAGGCGCAGGTCGTGTGACAGTCACCTTTCTGGGCGCCATGGAGGAGGTGTAGCTGAAACGGTGACGCTGGGTGGGGCCCAGACCAGCTTCTCATTTGCAGCCCATGCCGCAAGCTCGGGCCCAGTTCAGCCATCCACGTGGAATTCAATTGCCTAAAGTAGAACCGCTCCAGAGGCCACCGTGTGGGCCACAGACCTGGAAGGAAGAGGCCAAGGGCCAGGAAAAACGCCGAGGTCAAGTGCATACTGTCTTCCCTACTCCCTTTAGGATGAAAGGTCATCGATTGTGTAAAAATGGAAGAAACCCCAGGAGAAAGCCAATCCCAACCCTTCTGCACACTCAGCATTGTATCACATGTCCTGCATAAGCTGGGACCCCCGTCCATCCCTGGTGAGGTGGGGAGAAGGTGGCCTCTCCTAAGCAGCACTCCTCAGTCTCTGAAGGAAGCTGGCCAGTCCCAGCCCTTTGGAGTGAGGACGTTGACTTCCTGGCCCCTCAGACCTCCCCATCTGCAGGTCCCCTGTGTGTCTCTTGGATCATACAGCCCATAAGAGGCTCAGAAGGCAAGCGTTGAAGCTCCGGGCAGGGTCTATCACCTGAAAGCAAATACCTCTGTAGTGAGGGTCCCTTGTGGAGTCTTAGCGACCCGGAGAAAATGCTCATCGGACCTTTCGGACGGTTGTCAGCGCCTCTGTGTCTTTTTCTTCCCATGAGGCAAGCCGTTGTGCCTCTGCCAACAGGACCTCATTCCCCCTTGACGAGAACGCTGGGCCTCAAGATGTGGGATGGCCAAGGCAGAACTCACGCGGAGGAACGCTTCCGACTTCAGTAGCTCCCATCACACCTTCCAGACGGCGGTGTGCCATCTGAGAAGCCCCGTTGAGTAGCCTGCCAAGGAGAAGCAATCTCTTCTCGTTCTCAACCAAGATTTAAAAATCAGAAAGGGATCCAGATTTTGTTTCCCGTGAGCCCTGGGACCCACAAACCCAGGCCCTCGCCTGGTGTGTAAGCTCCCCTAAGGCCGGCTCTAATCTTAGCACAATGGCTTCCTCACATCCAGGCGACCTCCCTCCCCACATGGTTGTCATGTCTGCCACTCCCTGGCTCCCTTGCCTGTGGCCTTATGCAATTTTCCTTATCTGTGCACGAGCACTTGGGAAGCCTTGTCCTCCTGGACGCAGCTAATCGCTCCATCAGTCCCAGATCGCTGAGATTATGACGGTTAATTATACTTGGGGTTTGGGGAGCTCATGTTCCCCAGGGGACACCTTGTCTCTGATTTCACCTTCCTGAAGCCTTGCTGTCTGAGAGACACAATGTTCGGCCACTTAACCCTTCGGCCCCGGTTTTCTCTCGTGTCTCAATAGAGGCAGCTTGGCTAGCTGAGCTTTCTGCTATTAGCCCAAGAAATACAGCCCATCGAGGACAGAGCTGGGACAAAGGATCAGATGCCAGCCCCTCTTCTGTTCGGAAGATGAGCTGCCCTCCTCGGCCTTCCAGAATGACCCAGGACACCAAGTTCACTTAACTTTCCTTCAAGTCTGTTCCCCTACCGGAAACCTCCCTGGGTAACTCGCCCTGTTCCCCACATTTCTCTCTGGCCACCTGTGTGTACCCCCACTCTCCTGCTTCCCTGAGCAGGAGTCAGCCCCTCAGTCAGCACCCTCTGTGACAGTCTGCCTGCTTCAGGCAGCTCCAGGCCTCAGCCTCAAGACACCCTGACACGGGAGGGGTCACGCCCCGGTCCTGCCCCTCCCAGAGCTGTTCCTGGCCGGGAGGGGCTTCCTTTGGCTCAGCGTTCACCACCAAGACTCCCTGACTCTTTTGGTTCCAGAAGAGGCTTTGGCCCTGGGCCTAGGACACCAGGTCCCGTGCCTCCTGGGAGCACACCAGAACGGGCCCTTCCCGGGAGAGGCGTGCACACTGAATTACGAAGGTGATCTTGTCTTGTCACATTGACAAGCGAGGGCAAGCCCATAGAAGGGCCAGCCTGGGGACTGAGTGGCTCAACACAGACCCCCTGAGGCCCTGCCCGCCCCTCCGGGTCTCCCATGTGTTAGTCTCCTGTTCCTCCTACCTGTTTTATAACACACGCGCGCACATGCGCGCACACATTCACATACGCATGGTGTGCTAACAGTGTTCCAGCTGATAACACCGGGGCTTGGAAGATTTTACCGACTTGACGTAGAATCGTTGAGTCCTAGGAAAGGTATTGATATGTGACAAGATAAGGGGCAGCCTTGCAAAGACATTTCCCTGGAGTGAGGAAGCCCCTCTCCCTCCTACGTCAGTGTGCCTGAGGTTCCACCAGTACAGATTCGTTCCTTTTGGCCTCAAAGGTCTCACGTCTTTACAGACCCCCACCCCCAGTACATGATAAGCAGCTGGGGGAGGAACTGCTCTGGGCCCCCAGCACCAGCCTGGGCCCTGGGACCATTTCCCAGATGCCTCGTTAGGGAGGGAGCAGGGCCCTGGCAAAAGGAAAGCAGAAAGACCTACAGGAGAAGGTGGCCCTGTGAGAGGACAGAGGAGACCAGGCAGATGAGCAGCCAGCAGGCACTGCATCGTCCTCAGCATGCCTGGGCTGGGGAAGAGGTGGGGAATGTCACTCCCCCATTCAACAGGCATGGCCTGAAGGCTTGCTGTGTGCCAGGTGTCGTGCCAGGCACGCCGAAGCGGACATGGGCCCTGACTCTGTGGAGCTCATGGTCCACTTGCAGGAGGGTGGGGAGAAAACCCCCCAAAATCACACTAATGAACATGTCACTGCAAACCAAGATGAGCGTACTTAAGGGCGGTTCTGCATGAATAGCACTGAGGTACCGACCTACACTGGGGAGCCAGGAAGTCTTTCTGAGGAAGGATTGCTTGATTCTTAAAAAGTAAATTAACTAGAAAAACAGAGAAGAGTGAGCATTCCAGGGAAAGGGAACTGTGTGTGCAAAGGCCCTGTGGTAGAAAGGAACCACCTGATACGGCCATTGTGTATGTGTGATCATTAACCTTCAGTGAACTCTGAACTTGAAGGAGAACGTTCCCTTCTAAAAATGGGCTTCCCTTTCCATTTCCCCTCCCACTTACCCCTGCCCTTAAGTCAACACTGAGCAGAGAAGCTGAGCTGTTTGGAAGACAGCCTTAAAATAACAAACGCCACAGACAGCCGCTCTGACAGCTATTTCCCGTTGGGTGTCTCTCACCACAAACCTTCTGAGCCAAATAAATTAGCGCCGGAAAACATTCTGGAGAGGGCATGGAAGCAACACAGACTAGAAAAGCCAAGAAAACTCTCTCATCGGCTTTTCAGAGAAAAGCATGCGGAGAACAGAGATAGAAGAGGAATCCGAATGCTGTCAGAACCACAATCCTCACCTTAAAATGTCCCGTCAACATTGCCTTCCATCACGCTGAAGAACGTCAAGTAACACGTTCAGTTTGCCACCCTGATTGTGTAGCACAATGTGGTAGTGCCCCAGGTCCTCGTTAGGAGTCCACAGGTGTGTGATCCCCACCAGCGTGTGATTTGAATGGAATATCGAACAAAATAAAGCAAAAACAAAAAATATAGACTCTGGTTCAAATTTTATTTGCATACAAAAATATATTATCATGGGAAAAGCATGTCACTGTTTCCAACTCTATATAATTAATTACAAATATCTTCATAAAAGCAATTTAAATTACAGGAAAACGATATTTTAAGTGACAATACCACATGAGCCCGGGGGGTCTGTTCTAATGCGCTGCAAGCAGGTGACCAACGTCAGTGTCATTGTCGAAATTCCCCAGAGATGAGCCCACCGGCTGGTTTTAGGAGGAGCGGAGAGTGGCCTCGTGGTGGCAGGTGGGTGCTCATGTCTGTCCCTTTTGGCAGCAAATTCTGTAGCTGATTTGACCAGGTCCTCAGAGCTTTCTGACGCTTATGATCAAAGGACCCAGAACGTCTTTGTTTCACATACCTGTAAGTAGGATAGACCAGTTTAGAATCCCTGTGCTTAACCAGACCACGTCATCTCAGACAAGCATGCACGTGACCAACTCCATGGCAGAGGCTTCCGCGTAACGGACGCCTGATTCCCTGCTACGCCTGTGCAACCAGCTGCAGGTCACATGAAGTAGACAAGCGAGTCACCCGGGTGCAATACAAATTCTGCGGCAATTACAATAATCTCCATCACCACCGGTCTTCTGCTGCAGGATGGCACAGCATGTAAGGACAAGGGCCATCAAGTCTTCAGGCAGAGAACACCCAAGGACCTCATTAGCACAGTGGCCACCTCGCAGACTTAATCCAAGTCTTTCATGAATTGGTGTGGGTCTTTGCTTACTGGATCTCCCCAAGCCTATGCTCTCTTCGGGGACCCAAACCTCAAGAAGTGAGACCTCGCCAACCTTCCGGATCGAACCTGCGAAAATCTCCCCGGCCCATGGGATGCACCCCTCTGGTTTGTCAGCATAACGCTCGCCTGCTCCACCAGACCATTATGTCTCCAAAAAGCCCGGCAGGCTCCCGTCATGGTCAAGTCCCAGTCTTCCCTAACGACTGTACTACTTCACCCTCCACAGCTCAAACAAAATGCCATTGTTTGCCGATGGCCCTGTTCTGGCTGTTTAAAACCAGGCACATGGTCTGCTTTAAAGCCAGCGAACCCTTTGAATGTCTAAAGAGGCATTCTGATGTAACTTCCTGCCTCGGGCAAGCGGGTAAACATTACTGCACTGTATCAGAGGTGTCGGTTTGTGTTCTGTTTGATTTTTTTCTTCTTTTTTTTTTAGTGCCAGGCATGTACTCACTTGCTAATGTTCTGTCAAGATCAGCAATGAAGTCTTCTAGCTCTTTTGTGTCTCCTAGTTTGGCTGAAAAACAAGAGTTGGAGTTCCCCATATCAAAGGCTAATGACTGACTCCCACATCTTCCACAATTATACCACCCACTCCCAGGTTTTCCACAACTACACGGCCCGGTTTTGCATCTCCCTCTTCAGAGATGTGTGTAAAGAATATCTTGTACCAACCCTATCCCATGTGTCTGCTCCAGCGTTTCCGTACCATCAACTCATTGATTCTGAAGATTAGCCAAAATGTTTCATTCTTGTTTTTTAGCTCAGCATCCACCCCTCCCCCACCCCCCAAACCCCACCCCACCCAAACCTGGATAAAGAATCTCCCTTCCAGTCCTTAAAAATTTGGTGGAGAGGGTGCAGGGCATGGGGGGCAAGGAAGGAAGGTGAAAACTTGATTTGGGGGGGATTTGAGTTATCGGTCAAAAACATTTGGTAAACATGGCCCTGTGCGGAATGGACCCCGTGATTCCTGCAGCATTTCTGTCTGACAATTGTCTGTGCTGACACCTTCCGGCAATACTGCAGCCCTCAGAGTCCAGAGAATCCACCGGTTCTTGTCCTGACAGTCTAGGGAAGGTGACACGAGGCTTCTCTCATCCTATCCAGGTGGCAAATCCTTATCCTGATTTTGTTCCCTCTGTAGGCTGAGGCTGACATTTATTCTGCGTATCCTACGTTATTCTGTAGAGTTCATCATTCATGCCTTCTCTGAAATTCATTAGTGGGTATTTGCACTCATGAACCCCTGGCTACACACGGCTCATTGTTCTGCGTTAGCTTTGAAAGTCAATTTGCCAGTCAGGCTTTCTTCCCCTCTTTAATTCCTACCTCTTGGGGATCAGGTAGCCGATCTGGGCATGCGTTATGCCCCTTTCTGGACTGCTCTGTCTCTCTGTATTCAACAGATCCATTACACGCGGAGGGCTGGACAATGGCAGGGTCCCTAGCGGCCACTAACATGGCCGTGCTGAGAGCAGAATTTTAAAAGGTCTCTTTTGAAAATGAGGGAAATTCTGCCTCAACACCAGGGTGAGAAAAGGGATGGACTCTTCATATTTTTGTGTAACTATGTTCCATTTTTCTTGCATTCTGCAACTATCTTCAACAAGTATAATGTTTCTTCAGGAAAAAAAGAAAACTTTTGTTTTCAAAAGGGCACTTGTTCACAATAAAAGGACGTTCAGCTGCCTAGCTGGAGACACTTGACTCATTCCAAAAAAATAAGAAACTGCTCATGCATCCTCCAAACCATGTTAGGTCTGCTCATATCACAGTAGAGACAGGCCGGGCTGCTATTTTGAATCATGTTAGATCATTGCTTGTCTCAGAGTGATGACCCCATTTAATTGCTAAATTGCTCATCTGAAAGCATTGGTTAAGTAGTTAATGCAATAAAAAGCACCGTCCTTTCTGCACAGCCTGTTTTGCATGCTAGAACCAAACAGTCTGGGAGAATACTGTCATCCGGCAGGCCTCACAGCACCACCACATGAGAGAAAGCAAGCTTTCTTTCTCCCTGTGAATTTGGTTTTCTGCCTCCCCTTCCCCGCGCCCCCACCCCAACTTTCTGATTTCATTTTCAAACCGATTGAAATCCTGAGAAATAACAAATTGCCCTTCCCACTGTACGAAGATATTAGTCTCATGTATTTGTTTGCACATTTGGGAAAGATGTCAGGGTGAGGGGGCAGAGAGAATAAACTGAGGAAGGGAAGGGAATACGGAACCCCTGAGCTCACCTTTCCGGGAAGTGATCGTGGGCAGGGCCGGGGCCGAGTCTGTAGGGGAATTCAGTTTCTCGTCACTGAAGCTGAAGCTGTGCCTGTACAGTGAATCTGCACCTTTCAGGACAGAAGACAAAACTCATGAGGGATGGTGTTCAGCCTCGAGTCCACGAGTAACCAGCAGCTCAGCTCCAAAAGGAGCAAAAGGTGTAAGTCAGTGGCTGATCAAAAGGGTGATTTCTAGATTTTACGAGGGCTGTCTGGGGAAAAATCCAGGCATGGTCAGTATAACGAGAACGGTTGCGTGGCTGGATCCTTTCCAGGCGGCCCTGTGTATGTGTGAGTGTGTGTCTCCAATCACGTACTCCAAAGGCCCTGAAAAAGGAGAGTGAGGCGGGGTCATCACGGAATCGAGGGAGCCATGCAGCAACTTGGGTGCCCTTGGGCAAGACCGTGTCTCTGGGCCTCTGCTTACCCATCAGTAAAATGGGGAGACCGTCTAAGTATCCTGAACATCCTGTCCAGCGCCCAAGTTCTGAGATTCTATCCCTCTCAGTCCTGCCCCAGGGGAGGAAGCCACCCCACAGCCAGCCCAGCCATGTGGCCACGACACAGGAGGGACCTGCTGGCTGAGCCGCAGCAACGCAAAGGGCTCGGAGGCCGATCAGGCAGCGGAAGCAGGATGTGGCTGCTGAGGTCACAAGGGAACAGCCTTCCTGATGAAAACAAAACACACAGCCAGCCACGGTGGCGGCAGCCACGAGCTCCAGGTAAGAGCGGGCGGCTGGACCCGGGGGTCTGCCCACCCCCACTCCTCCTTGAGAATCACTCACTGAATGTGACGACCTCCAGCTCGGGGGGGAGGCAAAGACATCCTTCTTGGGTCCCCTTCACTCAAAACGAGCACGACAACATTGCAAAAGGTATGCCCCACGTGAAAGAATGTGAGGCCTTCGGCACCTTCTCTTGGAAGGACACCCAAGAGCGGCGTCACCCTCCTAGCTGATCCACGGTGCTGAACCCAGCATCTTGTTGGCCCAGATCTCGGGGGAGCCACACCCCTGCTCTATCTCCCCCAGACAGACGGCCCTGTTTCTCCACCCCAGCTTACTTACTCCACCCCACCCTGCAGCCAGACCCTCTCCCTGACTTCGGACTCCGTCTCTATTCTGTCCCAACTCTTCATTCAGCAATTTCACGTCCACACATACTCACCCTTTGGGAGGGGAACACACGTGCACACCCACCGACACACACACATACTCAGGGCAATTGCTACACCTGAATGCCTCTCTCTTTTCCCATGAGATTCTATACCGCCTGAGCCAGACTTGATGCTGGGATCCACAATGCTAAGCCATCAAAAGGACATGAACCCCCAGCATCCTAGAGCCAGACCCCCCTAGAGTTTAGTTCCACCCTGTGGTAATCTTCCGCGCGTGTCATTCATGAAAGAAGATGAAAAGCACAACCTCAAGAGCCCTGACAATCCTCTGGGCCCAGAAAGCAGCCACCGTGATGACGTGTGGGACAAGAGGCCATGGGGGAGCTAAGTGACTGTGCAAACACCTCACCTCTGAGCCTTAGTTTCCTCTCTTGCGCAAGGAGAAGGATAACTCAGGCATTCCATGTACAATGTCTCTGGTTTTCGTGATTTTATTCTAAAGTTCCTGGCAGAATGGGAGATGGCAGAGCCAGGAGAGGAGAGGTCACCGTAGAGAATGATATGCATCAAGATTCTGGGCCCAGGCCTAAGCAACAAAATGCTTAAGTGTATCTTCAGTGGTGTCCTAGGACGAACCTCCCAAGAACACACCAACCTCCACACAAGTACTCCAAGCTCCAGAGCTCGTTTCACCCTTTAGCCCATAAAATTTCATTCCACAGACTTTTATGGACACACCTGCAGGGATTAAGACCTCGTGCTAGGAGTGTGGTCAAGTAAAAGGCAAGCAAATCTGACTGCCCATTCTTTCCTCCCCTGGAATGCTACTCCTTGCAAAATAACATTCTGACAAAATGACAGCAAAGTGTCACTGGCTGGTAACCTGTTAACGCATCACTGCTGCACCCCAATAATCAGGTGCTGTTGTTAATAGGGATTCGTTTGTAGTCATCATATAACTGATGATTTGGGGAACCTTGGCAAGTGGCAAGACTATATTTTAAGGCCTAAAGCCCGGCTCATGAGCAACTCAAAAGCCCCACTAGAAGCGTCCGGGGCAAGTCAACTTAATGTGCGGAAGCAGGGACCTCAACGTCAGAGACTGAGTTTTCCAGACACCTTCAAAAGAAATGTAAGCATGTTAAACACACACACGTCGAACTCTAGGAGCTCCAACAGAGCTTGAAGAACTCAGCTGGAAAAAAACAAGAGGCTTGTTTAGAAGGTCACCGTGCTTCTTGAATTCGGGGGTGGGGAGAAAGGTAATGTAGGGTGAGCGCCAACCTGCGCCCGTCCAGAGGGAAGTAAAACCACAGACAGCGAACCCGCCCAGAGCTCCTGTAAATATAGCACCGTCCCACACGTTCCAGGCAAGCGCACCATAGCAATTAACTGAGAAAAAAACCAACGCTTTGGACCTGTTTCCCTTTGGCCGCAGGGGGTGGGGGAGGGGTGTGAATCTCCTCATCCAAATGTCCGATCCGGCAGCCGCTAAAAGAGGGATGGAGTAAGCGTGTCCCTTGTCCCTGTTACCACTGTCGCTCCAGCTGCCCAGCTGGGACTGGACACCTGTCCAGATGGCCCTCAGACGGGCACCTGTTACCCGCTTGGAATTCGGAACACAGTATTGGGCAACCTGGGGGCTCCCAAACCCTCCTTCTCTGACACTGTGAACAAGTTCACGTTCTACTCTCAGTGGTCCCAGTGCAAGATCAGCCAGTATGCTACCTGTCACGCGGGACCCCGGGGGTCCGCACCCCTCTGCAGGGGCCACGCTGAAACCGTCGAGACAGAAGATACGCAGACATCCTAGGTCCTGCACGTGCCCAAGAGCCCGGTGCCTCCTCTCCCAAGTGGCCCCACAATATCACAGCCCTCGTAAACACCCAGTAAGTCTCGGGCCACGACGTGCATTTATAGTTTTGCAAATATGGAGACAACGGTATGTTTTTTAAAGGATAAGTTCAAACCACAAGGTGGAGAAGCACATCTGAGGATCACGTGCGAGTCACACAGCCCGGCTCCTTTTACTGCTGGAGTTCAAACAAGTCCCACTAAGGGGCCTGCGATGACCTGCGGGAACCCAAGCAGTGGGAAGGAACACGCCTGTTTTGATCACGCCCATTGGAACGCCACCCCTCCGGCGAGGTGAACTTGAACTTCTGATTCTGGTCTGCTTCACCTCTGAGGAGGAGCCCCCATAAGTGAGGACAGTTGGGGGGGTCTTTCCCTAATAAATATCCATTCTTCTCTCCTATCCAAGTACCTTCTTTGAGTGGAAGAAGAAATGTCTGGTTTTCTCCTTTGAAAGTAAGCCACCTGTTTTTTAATAAGAAAAGGAAGGGTCCTTCAAAAAACAGAAATGCTCTGGGTACCTCTTCAAAGGGATAGAGATGTCAAGCGAAGTGAAAACAAGGTAGCCTTGGTCTAGAGTTTCGTACGTTACATTTTCATGCAAGCCTGGCTCCATGTGTCTGATCGATGCGATGGAGCATGTTATGAGCATTTTATTTTACACACGTTAATAAAATTATACAGATTTCAAGTGTATAACTGTGTAATGCATCATCTGTATATTGCATTATGCGCTCAGCAGCCAAAGTCAAATCTCAGTATATGCGTTTTAATGTTTTCTTGAAAGCATTAAACAGAGCAAACGTCGTCTTTCTAATCATGAGGTTATGGATGTCTCTCATTGCATGAGCAAATAACGTCCTTTCAATCTTACAGCTAGAGAAACTGAGGCTCACTCATCACCCAGGGCCCTGACAGAGCTCAACCTGGCCTCCACTGACCCAGCCAGATGCCCGCAGCCTTGAAGAGAACCCTTCAAACACAACCACCATTGATAAACAGGCATGGGATCTGGGTCCAGTGGAAATTCAAGTCTATTCCTGAGAACCCGGCTCCCATTCCAGCCAATCACCCCTGGTGACAGAGCAAGGCCTTTGAGAGCGAGAGAGCGCCCATGTGGTTCTGCTGTTCTATCCGGACAAATGGAGATAACTGTGCCTACACTATAGGACTGTGGTAGGGATTGCATACGATAATGCAGTTAAAGCACAGCAAAGAGGTCCCTAAGAGTCAGAGCTCATGAATAGTAATCACAGGAAGGGCTTGGCACCAGTGAACTGCTCTTTTTTTCATTATCCTGGTGTGTCTCCCTTTGGTGGACAAACTTCAGTAGGGACCCACCTCCCTCAAACCTTCTCTTCCACAGTAAAGCACTAAACAGACAGATGAGTGTAACAAATGTGACTGTGTTGAATTCTTGGCAGCAATTAAAGCTACACATATGATGGACTCTTCCTTAAGACATTACTATTTAGACCCTCACCACTTCTGCCAAATGCATTTCCTAAGCAGTCCTCTGGGTAACAGACCCACACTGACAGAATAGACTCACGTCATCAGGGCCTTCATTCTGTCTCCCCACCAAACGAAGGGTTAAACAGTTCACAACAAACACCGAAAGCAAAATTACACACAGCTTTTAAGAGAAACTACAGATGCTTCCAAATATCCCTCCCAAACCACGAAGGATAGGTTTCGAGTGTTTTCGCTTTTAGGCCCCTGAGAACATCTAGATCCCAGATCTGGAATCCTCCCCAGCAGAAGCCAATCACCCCGAGAGCGGCCCTGCTCAGACAGCATTCTAGCCAAACCCGGCCGCGGTTTGAGCAGGAGCTGATCTATGCCAGACAGCAGCCCCGAGAGGTCGCTCAGCTTTGTTTCCTGTGGGGTAAGACCGAGTCCTTGATGAGTAAGTTGCTCCATGGCCCCATAGAAAGAGATGTATTTCAGTTTGGCCACAGATACGAAGACAAAGTGCAAAAGAATTTCTAGAGTTCCCTTTGACATTAAAAATCAGCGATCTGGTCATTAGCAACAAAGTCCAAACCTTTCCCTTTCACCTCAAAGCTGCAATTAGAGCTAACCCTGGGGCAAGGCTGCAAAGAAAGAAAAAAAGAAGTCAAGCTAGACCTCTGGCTTCTGACCCAAACCCTGCAGAGGGTGGCCGGCGCCCTTTCCCCCTTTTCGGGAGGACAGCTCACGTCCAAGTCCAGGACTGAACCTTCGCCCTGGAACAAGGAAGAGCTTCAGCTTTCAAAAGAAGAGAACCAGAAGGAAAAGACCCTTATTTTTACTTCTAGGTGGAGGGCAGCAGTAGGGAGTCCGTTCACGCTGATACACCATCTTGGGAGTGAAATCTCCACAATAACCCAGAATCATTTCCAATTCACTTTGAAAACCAATAAGCCATCCAAGAGGTGAAAACCAATGATCCTGTGATACTGCGAAGTCACCCAATTTGGGTGTTTGACGCCTAAAGAGACATCCATGATCCTTATCAGGGCACTGGCGTTTCTGGAACACACTGTCTCTCTTCTGAGGTCGTTTAGGGCAGAGAGAGACCCTGGAAGTCACCAGGTAGCCCCTGGATGCCCACCTGCTCTCTGGCTCCCGTCTGAGTGGGGACTCAAAGCCCGCTCTGTCCCTGGTGAAGGAAGAGGGGCCCTTCCTAAAGTGAACTCCGCAGCGGAGCGGGCACGTCTGGGCCAAAAGAAAGTGCAAGAAGTTATTTCAAACATCCCAAGCGGGGCAGCTTACGAAACCTTTCCTGCTTTCACAGATGTTTTCCTGCTGTGCCCTCCTGGGTCCCCACCCACCCCGGTTCCTGTGGCACTTGCTCCACAGTCTATGAAAAGTGACTGCTGAGGCAGAAGAGAAGGGGAAGGGAAGTGTGGGAAGCTTGCGTCCCAGGAGTGGTGTCGGGACGAGCTACTTAAACCTTCCCGTCCCGGGACACCTGCAGGCTGCAGGTAGCCCAGCTGGCCCTCAAGAGCCTTCCCAGGGCTACCCCCAGCCCAGCCCAGCGTCCTGGAGACTAAGATGGACAGATCTGGGCCTCCATGCCTCCGCTTACAGACATGCCAGCTGAGACCCCAGGCCAGAGGGGGCTCCCCCGTGGGCCGGGCGCCTCCCCAGGTGGGGCCTCACTTACTCTCCGAGTCGCTGAAGCCGCTGCTGTCGCTCACGCTGGCGCTGCTCCTCCGCTTCATGCGCTGCAGGTGCTCCTGGTACTGGACGTGGCGCTCTTGGAAGGGCGATGCAAAGTCGGCCAGCACCGCGTCGAACTCGCACAGCGCATCCGTCAAGTCCCCGGCGGCTGCAGAGTCCAAGGCCGGGGCTGGGGCAGGGGCCGGTGAGACCGTGAGTGAGCTCAGGGGACCGGGGCGAGGCGGCCGTAGGAGGACACCGCCACCC
>PVKE010004047.1:23657-48280 GCA_004027555.1 Craseonycteris thonglongyai
CTGACGCCCCCTCCCTGCTCCCCCACCCCCACCCACCTTCCCCTTCCCCCCCAGGTAACCACTAAACTCGTGCGTCTTATCTTTTAATAATACCCTCAGCCACCCCCAAGCCAGGTCTCCATCCCCAAGCCCATTCATCGCCGATAAGCGCCGGTGACGTTGCCAGCCAAAGGTCACCCCGCGCCTCGACACGCTGGAACCCTTTCCCTGTCCCCACGCGTGCAGCTCCGCGCGCGCGGGGGAAGGACTGAGTCCGGACGGGCCCGCTCCGTGTGGGCGCGCGTCCCCAGCCCCGCGTGGGGAGGCAGGAGGCTGACCCCGCCCGGGCCCGGGAGCATGGGGAGGGGGCTGGTGGAGCAGTTCGGGTGTAAAGGGGGCAGCCGCACAGCATGTACTCCCCCCGGGGGAGCCAGCGCTGTGCCGGGGCCCCCCACTCACCTGCGGCCGCGGCGGCCGCGGGGCTGCTCTGCGCGGCGGGCGGCTTCATGAGCGCGCGTGGCCGGGGGTCCTGCGCGGGGCTGGGCCGGGGTCCGCGTGGGCGCCCGCGGTGCTCCGGGGCTCGTGCTGGCTGCGCGCGCCCCCTCTCGGCCGGTCGCCTGCCCTGGGCCGCGCGCTCCGCTCCGCCGCGGGACTCCCGGCACCGCTGACTTATAGCCGCGGGCCGGGGGGCGGGCCGGGGCGGGGCCCGCGGGTGGGTCCCAGCCGGGGACGCCCCTGCCCCCTGGGCGCCGCCCTCGCCACGCGCCCGCCCGGGGAACCGCAGTGACGAGAAGTGGCGGGAGCCCGGGTGACAGCCCCAAATATTTACCCGCCGCGGTGCCCGCGCGCCCTGACAACCCGACCCGCGCTGACAGCATCGTTGGCGTCGCCAAAGCGCCCCCAGGGTGTGCGGGCGGCTGCAGCGCCCCTGCTCCCCTCACCCCTGCGAGCCTCGGCTGTGCAAGGAAATCGCTGAGCTCCCAGGTTTGCTGCAAAGAATGAAGGCGCCGAGGCGGTGGGGAGGCCCCCGAGCCCATCCTGCGCGCCCCGGCCCCACTTCCCGGAGGCACCCAGGGGGTGGGGAGGGTGGAGGGCAGGAGGGACAGAAGTCGGTAGAATCCACGTGATTAGGAACCTTCATTGCTCTCATTCCAGACCCCCCCCTCCCCCAGGGCCTGGCTGTGGTCCTGGGCAGGGTCCCCCCAGGTTTGACTTTTTCGGAGGAGGGGCTTTTGGGGGAATAAATGACTGTAGGTGCAGAGCAGGCCTGGCGCCTTTCCCTGCCCAGCCGCCTGTCTGGCCGGGAAGCCGGTTGTGCCCACACATGACTCCCCCGGTGCTGCCCACTTGCAGCAGCGCGTGCCACTGGTAAGGGTTTAAATGTAAAGCAATGGGAAAGGAGTAAAATGAAAACTCCGGTTCCTCGGTCGCACTGGACACATGTCGAGGGCGCAACAGGCATCATCGCTGTAAGTTCTACTAGGTGGTAGTGCCACCGTCTCTGAGCCACAACATCGGCCTCCCAGGGGAAGCAGGCGTCTTACCCAGGCCATCAAGGGCCTCCAAGGTCTGGCATGCACCGTGTCCGCTGCGACCCTGAGCGGTGGAATTACTGGTTCTGTCCTCCAGGCAGGAAACTGGAGGCCCAGGGAGGTTACGTAGCCTGCCAGTCCAGTAGCGGTGGAAAGGCAGGTCTGCCCGGTTTCCCAGCCGGTTTCCCAGCGGCTCTGGACCTCACCACACCCTCCCACCCTCCCTCCCTCCACAGTGGACAGCCCAGAACTGAGCAGATGGAGAACGAAGTTCCAGATAAGGAAGCAGATGGGTCGACGGAGCAGCAGCAACCGTCCTGGGAGCTGAGGCTGAGGGAGGTGCCACCCCTCTTTAGCTAGGTCGGGGTGCAGGGTGGCGGATACCCCAGCCCTGCTCTTGCATGGTGGCTCAGGCTCTGTGTCTGCTCAAGAATCAGCCAAGCTGGTCTTCAAAACCGCCCCCACGTTTCTAGCAGCCATGTCAATGGACTGAGACAGTAACCATATAGATAAGCTCACCTCCACCCCGAGAGGCCGGTTGGTTGTTGTCATCAGCACCCCGATATAAGGGAACCCACCCAGGCATCAGGGAAATGGCTGAACAAGCCCCCCTCCTACTCAAAGTGTCACCTCCTCTATAATGCTGTCACTCTGGCTGTGGAGGACTGCTCTCTTCCTCTTTCCTAATTATAATTTTAATATACAGGAAAATACAGAGAGTTAAGTAATAGCGCACTGTCTACCCACCATTGAGAATGAACATGTGTTCACATTTTGTTGCTTTTGCTTCACTGTTTTTTCAGGGATCACTTGCATACAATAAAAGTGCATGAATCTTGACTGTAAAGTTTGGTAAATGTTAAGCAATGTCTACCCCCTACCCCAGATGATTTATTATCACCCCCGAGGGGTCCCTATGCCATTTTCCAGTCAATAGCACCCCACAAGTAACCCCTATGATAACTCCTCTTTTGAATTCTGTCACCAAGAATTAGCTTTGCCAATTCTAAAACCCCTGAAACGAAATCATACTGGGTATATTCTCTTACATTAGTACCTGGCTTCTTTTGCTTCGCCATAACGTCCGTCGGAATCATTCATGTTCTCGCAGTTTTGTCCCATCCATCTGCCGGTGGACATTTAAGTTGTTTTGTGGTTGTTGGTTGTGGTGCTGTTGTTTCTGGAAGTAGTGCTGTAAGGAGTATTTTACAGCTGTATGCTTTGTACATAATTAGCAGCCTCTAGAATATGTAGCTCGACATGGAATAACCAAATTGGCTGGATGATCTCTACCATTGGCTAGTATAAATAGAGCTGCCCTGCACATCCTTGGGCATTTCTCTTGGTGCGTGTGAACATTCACTTCTCAGGGAAGCCGGGACGGCTCAACGGATTAAATGCTCACTTTGAAGCCCTGGGGACCAAAGATTGAATCCTAGCCCCGGCCCATGTGGACCCCTATGCTGAACTGGGGTGTGCTTCCCATGCGGGAGGCCCCCAGTTCAGTTCTCGCCCCCAGGTTTGGCAGTGGTCAGAGGGACAGGCCCATGGAAGAATGGTCAGAGATGCACCGTTGCTGTCTTTGAAGGTGGCAGAAGGGGCCACAAGCCAGGGGATATGGGTGGTTTCTAGAAGTTGGTAAAAGGTAAGGGAAGAGATTTCCCCCCTCAAGACTCCAGAAAGAGATGCAGCTGCCCCAACACTTTCACTTCGGCCCATTGAGAACCTCTTAGTAAACTTCTAACACACAAAACTATAAAATAACACCTTTCTGTTGTTTTAGTCAGCTGGTTGTGGGAATTTGCTGCAGCGACAACTGAAAAACTCATTGCGTGTAGTGCTATGGTTCCATTTCTATGAATCCAAGTCTAAAACGAGCTAAAACTAATCTAGGGAGCACTAAGTCAGATCCATGGCTGCCCCACCCGCCCCCAGTGAAATGAGTCACAGAGGAGCTTTCAGAAAATGTCCTGTGTCTTTATTTGGATGATGGTTACATGGGTGTCTACATTTGTCAAAGCTCATGGAACTGTATGCTTCCAATGTGTGTACTTTACACACCACATACTTCAGTAAAAAAAAAGAAAAAGAAAATTAAAGCAGGACCACTCCCTGACCTACAAAGTCACCATCTTGAAACCCAAACGCCACGATTCGATCATCCTGAAAGGCCCGAGAAAGCTTAGGATTTCTCCGGCTGACCGCTGTCCCTGGCATAGTCTGTCGGAGGGAAGAGAAGCAACTGTGGGCCGGGACGTGTGTCAGACCCTTTATTTACACTCCTCTCATTCTGTCCTCTTGACAAATCCACAAAGCCGGTTTTAGGGTCTCCACCTTACAAATGGGGAAACTGAGGTTTACAAAGCTCAGGGTCTTTCTGACATGACCCAGCTCACGGGAGCCTATACCTCGCTCATGTCTGTTTGACTCCCCTGGTTGACCCCCATTCCATGACCCCAAGTTACCTCCCTCCCACACACACACACACCCAGCCACCCCCCAGCCCTGGCCCTGGGCCTGCTTCCTGGCAGGGACTTCCAGTGATTCATAAGAAAGGAGACAATGAACATAAGCTGAATATTCTAGACGTAAGGACCTTCCTTGAAGAAGGTTCAGCTGAGACTGTGGACCAAAGCAGGTTTTTTTCCACAATTGTCAAAATCTGAAAATGACCCAAATGTCCTTCAGCAGGTAGGTGAACGGATAAATAAACTGATCTATCCAGACCATGGACTATCAAGTCATGACAAGACATGGAGGAACCTGACATGCGTGGGAAAGATCTTAGCAGGCCACAGAGTGTGTGAATCTAGCTCTGTGACATTCTGGAAAAGGAAAACTGGTAAAAAGATCAGTGGTTGCCAGGGCTAGGAGAGGGAGGGAAGGATGAATGTGTGGAGCACAGAGAATTTTTAGGGCCCTAAGATTGTTCTGTATGACACAGTAATGACTGATACACGTATCCAAACCCACAGAAAGAACACCAGGTTCATCAGTTGTAGCAAACGTACCATCTGGGGGGTGATAGTTATAGTGGGGGAGGCTGTGCATGTGGGAGGTGGAAGGTGTGTGGAAAATCTCTGTATTTTCCACTCAGTTTTGCTGTGAACCTAAAACTACTCTAAAAACTAAAGTCTGTTTAAAACAACAGTAAATGGAGTCAGGTCAGAGAAAACAAGGGACACTTTAGAGAAAGAAAAATACCCCAACGCAATTTCTTTCACAGATTTATCTCAATGCGATTGACATACAGTAAACTGCGCCAATTTAAAGTGGACATTTTTGACAAGTTTTGACACATGTTTACAAGATAAGGAGTATAGCCACCAGCCCCAAAGGTTTCTTCCTTCCCTGTCGTCCTCTCTTCCTGCCCCACCCCGCCTCCTCCCCGTTTCCGGGGAACCACAGGTCTGCTTTCTGTCACTATGGATTAGTTTGCATTTTCTAGGATTTTATGTCAATGAAATCGTACCGCACAGAATCCCCTTCTGTCGTCATTTGGAGGTTCATCCATGTTGTATGTATTAATAGCTCATTCCCCGATTGCTAACTAATATTTTATTGCATGGATGCACCACGGTTTGTGTCTCTTCACCTGTTGATTGACACGTGGGGTGTTTCCAATCTGGGCTGTTACAAATAAAGCTGGTCTACCCTCTGGGCAGATGCTTTTGTTTCTCTTGGGTGAATACCTAAGAGTAGAAAGACATGACCATGTGGTAGGTACTTGTTCAACTTTTGATTCTTAAAGAACGAACAGCACTTGAAGGTGATTTTTAAACCAAAACGACCCAGGGCAAGTCTCAGGCAGTCTCAAAACAGAAGTTTCCCTACAGCCGGGTTCTACAACTTTCTGCTGCTACCATCGGGGGACAGAGAGCTGTCCCCAGAAGTTCGCTCCCAAGAGCAGGATCTGGCCTGCTTTCTCTGTTCTGTCCACAAAGTGGCCCCCACCCCGTCATACCCACAGCCTGCAGCCCATTCACAGACCATGCAACAAAGTTGAGGACAAGTGAGGAATTGTAAGCATCACCCAATGGGGAAGAAGAGGAGCAAACTGAGGCCTACTTTCCAGCCTGATGTTGCACCACAATGTCCCAGAGGGAAAAAAAACAACTTCAGATGCACTCAGCAGCCCAAACTAGCTTTGCAAGCTGTGAGCTATGTCAAAGGTGGTATTTCTCACCTGGTCCCTGATTTGTATTTAATTTGCAATCGAATGAGTGAATGAATGCCTGCATGCATGCCGTATATAGTTCTCTAATTAATCCCAGTAACAGTAAAGATGCATTTGGTTCATAGCAAGAGCACTCAGGGAACTGGACTCTGGCACCCACCCCACCGTTAAACTACCTGTGGGTCACGGGCAGGACATGGAACCTGTCCCAGCCTCAGTTTCTTTACGCAGTAGAAGAAAAACAACCGGGCTTCTTTAGCTTTGGGAATATTTTTTTTTTTTTTTTAAGATTTATTTTATTGTTTTTGACAGAGACGGAGACAGACAGAGACAGAGAGAAGGGGGAGGGCCCAGAGCAGTCTCCATAGTTGCTCATCATCAGTTTTCAACATGGTTTCGTTCCACACAGGTGGGCGGGGGCCACGCAGGGCAGGGACTAGGCTGGGGGCCTCCTGCATGGGAAGCTCACCCCCTGGAGCCAGGGGCCGAACCAGGGGATGAGAACCAAACTGGGGGCCTTCCGAATAGGAAGCACACCCCAGTTCAGCATATGGGTCTGCACGGGCCGGGGCCGGGATTCGATCCTTGGTCCCCGGGGCTGCAAATCGAGCACTTAACCCGCTGAGCCATCCCGGCTTCCCCTAGCTTTGGGAATAATTAAGTAAAATGACTCGGGCAAAACTCCTTTATAAACTGTCAGTGTGCCACAAATGTAAAATGTCTGCATGTTGCAATGTATTTACACATCTACTTGCAAATAAACACAAATACAATTAGACTTTTTTCTTTTACACTGTCTCCTGAAAACTCAAGTCTGTCTCACGTTTGGGCTCTACTTTGCTACTGAGTTCAGAAAGAGCAAATGTTTGCCAACCCTAAAGAGGTTATTGAGTGTCCAAAGATCGCCCCGGAAGTCATTTTCAGATGCACTCGGATCTGGCTCTCCTTGCTAAGGACAAATTCCTCTCCTCTTTGTCCGCGTGTTTCCGGCAGCACTTTTGTGTGTGGTTGTACATCTCTGACACTCCAGAGCGTGGTGATCATAGGATGTCCACCCGGAAAACAAATCCGAATTTCTCCCTTGCCCCATACAGGATGCTTAACTGCTGTGCTTATGTTATCAAGGATGTTACGTAGTTAAATCTTCTCCGATAAAGACTCCCTAGTTCAAATACATAGTCCAAAGTTATTGGAATGCAATAAAACTATTAGCCTATTAGAGCAAGAAATTATTGCCATCACTGTTAGAAGGGAACAAAAAGATACGTGGAGAATGGACCAAGTCTTCATCCCACACATATGTGTCCTCCCAGAGCTCCACCTTCACGTCACTCCTCTGAGTTTCTTTTGGACGGACATCGGATTGGGGTTGGGGTTGGGGGACATTGCAATAGATGTGAGGTGGTACGTCATGTCTTTCTCAGGACTAGACAGTAGACTCCGCATCTCCTACAAGCCATGACATTCTTGTGTGCTTTCCAAATAAGATTAGTTTATTCCTCCCCATATTCTAACCCAGATGCTTGCATAAGGAGGAACGAGTAAGCGAACACACACACAGACCAGGTTGTGTGGGGAGAAGTGCAGAGAGACATGCCAAATTCCCTCCTGAGTAGCATCTTTACCAGAACCTCCCGGCACAGAAAACTTCGAGACGATCACATTAATTGCAGGGAAATACAAATAAGACAATGAGGCGTCTCCAGGAATAAAAAGCAGACCAGCTACAGGAGTGGCCAGGACTGTGGAAGCCACACCCCTCCCTGGAGGAGAGAAAACTCCTTGTCCAGCTACCCCCATCTGTAGCTACGTGATACCTTCATCTTCTTGACATACTCTTCAGAAGGATGACCTTTTGAGAAAGCAATGTAGTCTGACTTAGTAACTTTTTTAAAACGAAGAGTTTGGGTAACTTTGCGTGAAAAAGAAACAGTGAAAGCCAGCTCTGTGTTGTCAACCGAGTAGAAAATTTTCATGTTCAATAAAACCTCTACTCTAAGTGAAGTAGAATATAGTAACTTATGTTCAGTGGAGCAGGAGGTTGGAGAGGAGCAGTGTGAGTACTGAACCTTTAAGCTCTCTCACTAAATGAGGCCCCCTGCCTGGTTCCCCCCCTGCGTGCCCCCACCCTGACCCCCACCCACCTGTGTGGAATGAAACGATGCGGAAAACTGATGACTTACAACTATGGAGACCGCTCTGGGTCCTTACCCTTCTTTCTGTCTCTCTCTGTCTCTCTGTCAAAACATTAAAATAAATCTTATGCGATGACAATGGAAATACCACCGACTTCATTTGCCCTATAAATCTGTGGTTCTCACACTTGACATAGCTTCGGAACCACCTGGAGATGTTAACACACACATTGCTGGGCCCACTCCCAGAGTGTCTGATTCGGTAAGTGTGGAACAGGGCCCAAGAATCTGAATTTCTAACAGGCTCCCAGGTGAAGCTACTGCTGTTGGTCCAGGGACCACACTTTGAAAACCACTGTTAGAAATGCCCTTAATTGAGCTGGGTGAGTCTGTGAGTTCATGATGATATTCAAAAGAAAAGAAGTCCATATGAAATGTCCAGACAGGCCGTTGTGAAAAAAAAAAAAACATTACATTTATGAATACACACAGAGGTTTTTATCTCCTTATAAGTATGTGCTGGTTTCTAAAACAGTTTTAAAATCTGTGGAATGAGTGGGTATTCACGAGTCAATGAAACAGCCCCAGGAAAAGTAGGAATGGTACCAAAAGCAGAAAATGCTTCGTGACAGGGTATAAATGGGGTGCAGTCTTCAATCAGCACCGGAGTACACAGTAACCAATCACAACCCTGAGCTCCAACATGCCACTAGCCAAATGGCCAAAGGAGCGAAATAACGCCGTCCCTCAGATCCTAGGGAAGGAATCTCTCCACACTTCATCGTAATGAGATACTCACAGGGCAGGGATGTGTTTTCAATTAAAATATCAAACACGGTTAATAATATATCATAATGGCAGGACAAATTGTTTGGCCATGCTGGCCACGTGAAACCTAAACTGATTTCATTTTCTGAGGAAGACGTCAAGTTTCAACAAACTAAAATCTGCGAAACAGTAATAGCCTTACCGTATTTTTCCATGTACAAGACACTACTTTTGTCCAAGATCATGAGATGAAAAATGGGGGTTCGTGTTATGCACAGGAGTAACCCTTGCATTGATTTCCTAATATTCGGTTAAAAAGTAGGGTTGTCTTATACACGGGAAAATACGGTAACTCCCATTGAGAAAACAAGGTGCAACTAAGGATAAAAGGCACTTAGCTAATAACTCAGGTTTGCATTACACTGGATCATAAAATGAAATTGAGGTGCCAACCCAGAACCCAGAGGGATCTTGGCAGCACAGGACTACTTTTGTATTGTTTCTTTTTTGCCTTTAGAGTTCTTCATTCCGTCAAACTAATGTTTTCCTAACTTTTGTTTGTGTTTGTGTTTTTTGCTGCTCTATCTGTAATCCACAGCCCTCCTGTGGCCCTCTAGTCATTTGTGCTGACTTCTCTTTTCCTATTTGGTCTGTTTTTAGTCATATCTTTTCAGTCGGTTTTCCTTGGACATTCATTGGTGCATATATTTTAAATAGTGTATACATTTGATGGTGCATGTATTTGAAATGTTATACACTGTTTATAACCTGTAAACACATGATTAGTTTCTATGTCTTCAAACGTTGTGTTTCTCGTCATTTTAACAGGCATGTGGGTAAATCGCAATTTAATCAATCTCCCATTTTTAACACTTAGCACGTTTTCACCTTTCCACTTTCGTAAGTGAGATTGTAGTATATGTGCTGCCGAAGCAAGCGCTATCGAGATTTTGATGAATGGTCTAGTGGCTATATCTTCAGGCTTATCCATAATTGTTTCCTTAGAATAAATTCATAGACGTATTCATAGCCTAAATTCTTAAGCTGCTGGGAGCAGAAAAACATAAAATTCTAAGTCTTTTTTAGTATGTGTTTTCACGTTACAGCACAAAGATTATACCAATGCAGGTATAGCTTTCTTCAGTAACACCAGGCAATATTACCACACCAATTAATTTCCTTTAGAGACTCTCTGACAGACCAGTTGTCAAGAACAGTAGTATTTTGAACTGTTTTCCTGAAAAAAAGTTGTAAATAAAATGCTATGAGCTCACATTTTAACCGTCTTATACAAAAGAAGTAACTGCTCTCTGAAATGTCCCCAGTGCTATCCGAAGGCACTTTACACTTGTAGATCCTATTTTGTGAAGGCACAGTGGTTTGATTTCCAAGTCCCTTTGTGCGGGGGCTGGGGGTGGGGAGGTGGGGGGCCATTCCCATCTTCCTTTGCGCTCTGCTCCCTAGTAATGCCCACTAAGCACTTCCTGCTAAACCACAGGGTCCGGGCTCTGAATAGCTACACCATGCCTTTTAGATTAAATCTGATTTCTTCCTTCACGTGGATTCTTTATTCTTATAGCCAACAGGCCCAAAAGTTCAGAGAAAGAAGATCGTGTTTTATAATGTTTATGAATGTCTTAAAACTATGTGCCCATCTGTTTCTAGTCTGAAAGAAATCAGACCTACAGACAATCAGGCACAGTGAAGCTATCAATTTATTAACCATTGCTGAGTGCCAATAATGTGTGAGGCAACGGGCATAAACTTGAAAATACATTCGTAAATATCCTGCTTCCCTTTAGTTTTAGTTGATTTTCCTGGAATATTGAGTGGAATGTTTAAGTTTGCGTTTTGTTTTTCTAAATATTTATTTTTTTCTTCTACAAGAAGACTGTGTAGTAGCTATGTTTTCAAAGTATCCTGTTTTTCCTCAGACGGTGCTTTTTTAGATTGAAGAAATTGAACGCCTTGCCATATAGATATCAGATTTATATGATTATTCTTCTGTGAACTGCCCACTTATGTCTTTATTTTTAAGGTTTATTTTATTGTTTGAGAGAAGGTGAGAGAGACAGAGTTTCCTGCTGTGTTCATTTGGGATGTATTTGTTTGTTTCCTCATTTTGGCGGCTTCTCTGTGTTTGACTCTATGTATTAGGTAGATCGCTACAGCTCCCAGTATTGCTGGGGCCCTGTGGGGTCCTGACCCAGTCTGTGTGTGCCTGTAGATCAGGGGGGTCCAACGTTTTGGCTTCCCTGGGCCATATTAAAAGAAGAATTTTCTTGGGCCACACACAAAATACACTAACACTAACTATAGCTCAGGGGTCTCCAAACTTTTCAGCCCGCGGGCCGCATTACGGTAACTATCCAACAGCAGTTTGGGGGCCGACTACACACTCGAGGTCCAAATAAAAAAGAATCAAAAAATAGATGCTGTTTTTAATTATTTCTTTAATATGATTTTATTCAGATAAAAAGGTCTCCATGGGCCGGATGAGAGGGCCTCGGCCCGCGGGCCGTAGTTTGGAGACCCCTGATTTAGCTGATGAGCTTAAAAAAAAAAAAAAAGTCCCCCAAAACCCCACAATGTTCTAAGAAGATTTACAAATTTGTGTTGGGCCATATTCAAAGCCATCCTGAGCTGCAGTTTGGACGAGGTTACTGTAGAGTCTTGTTTGGTGCCAGCGCTGTGCCTGGAGCTTCTCAGCAGAAGTCTCCGAGCACAATGCAACCAGGTGGGCCCACCTGGGCCCGCTGCCGCCTCGGCAAGTTTTCTAAGAGAGATTGCAATGCAGGTGGGGGTGGCCGCTCACCAGAGAAAGTGGCTCTGGCCTTGGAGCAGCTGCGTGGGGCGGGGTCCCGGTGAGTTTGCAGGGTGGAGGGAGCAGAGCTCACCAGACCAATCAGATTCATATTGGGCCGAGTGGAGGTGGGCAACACACAGGGAAGATGAAGCCTGCCAGCTGGCCGCTGGGGAGAAGACCCCACTCAGGAAAAGCGTGTCTCTGCCTCAGCCCCACGTGAGTGCCCGCGGGTGGCTGAATCTACGTGCCGGCCTTCAAGAGGGTGGTCTGGGTTTGGAGGGTCAGAATCCCCACTGGTTTTCACAGCCAGATGTGCGGGGCCTCTTGCCAGCACCAGTTCTCTGAACGGAGGAGCTGGGTGTGGGGCTGGGGTCCCTCGCTCCAGCCTCTGTGGCTGATACCCTTTCTGATTCTCCTGCCAAATGGCGGTTTGGAGCCTGCCCGTTCCATGTCTCCACCCCTCCTACCAACCTCACCGCGGCCTCTTATTTGTATCCTTAGTTATGAAACTTCTGTTCCACTAGTCTGCAGAAGGTTCCCTAGGATGGTTCTTCCATAATGTAGTTGTAATTACAGTGTGTTCACAGGACAAAGCGGACACAGTGTCTCCTGTCTCTGCCATCTTAGGTCTCCCACCACGTTTATTTGTTGAGTTCCTAAAATAGTCAGGCACTTGTTCCTAGGACTGAAATTATGAACAAGGGAGGCAGTAGTCCTGGAGCAGCTGACACACAATGTTTAGTATAACCAATGTTTTATTTTTATTATTTTTTTATTTTTTAAGATTTTATTGTTTTTGACAGAGACAGAGAGAAGGGAGAGGGCCCAGAGCCGTCTCCATAGTTGGACGTCATCAGGTTTCGACATACTTTCATTCCACACAGGTGGGCAGGGGGCCACGCAGGGCAGGAACTGAGCCAGGGGGCTCCTGCATGGGATGCTTGTCCCTATGAGAACCAAACTGGGGGCCACACCCCAGTTCAGCATATGGGTTGTCCTGGGCCGGGACCGAGACCCCAGGGCTGCAAAGCAAGCACTCAACCCGCTGAGCCATCCTGGCTTCCCCATTTTAATTTTTAAAATTGCACCAGGCATGGTATCGTCTGTAGGGCTTTACTTGGCTTTACCTGGAACACATCCAGTACAGGGGATGAGCCTTCTGGGCCCACACTGGGCACGGTTGTGCTTTCTTTGTGGTGGTATTCAGCACACTGACCTGCAGTTTTTTGTACACACGTTGGCAGCAGGCGTCTGTGACTTTGCTCCTACAAGCTCTTGTGTTCTTAGGAACTCGGTTCCCCACCTTCCAAGGCTGTGAGCGACATGGCCCCCACCCAAGGGAGGCACAAGGTGCAGGCTGGTCACACAGAGGAGGTGGGTCTGCTAGCAGACACAGTGCCTTGCAGGCTTTAAAATAGGCATAAGTTTAAAGAGAAAAAAATGATGGGAAATGTCCTGCCATTAATAAAGTTCTAGTTTGTTTGGGTGTTTTTGTTTTGTTTCTCTTGTTTTGTTTTGGGTAGATGATGGATGGATGAATTTAGAGTCCACTAGGTAAGGGTAAAAGAGTGATATGAGGGCTGCCTAGAAAACATCCAGCCATTGTCAATATAACGAGAATAGTTATGCAGCTGGATACAGCCTCATATAATTATTTTATTTTAAAGCGTAAGAATTGATAGAACCCAGGAAATAACATCCTTTGCCATGCCCTAGATTATACTTACAGTGGGAAATTGCAGAAGTCGCTCTGACGTTCTTTTCGGAAGCGTAGTAGCTGACCTCTACATCTGAATGCCAGATTTCCAGGACAGAGCGTCTCGCTGGCCAGATGATGTTCAGCTGCCTGGCCCCCCTAGGTGGGACCCAATGTGGCCAGTGAGGTGGGGGTCACCAGCCTTGCTGTCTACTCAGCGGAGGCTTGCATGGCTCAGGGACGTCATGATCAATAGCTCTCAGAGGAGTGGACAGCACCCAAGAAGGCTTCAGACCTAATGAAGCCTTAATATGCACGTGTTTCTTACGCATAGAGCTTTCATGAACTCATTCTTGTGCTTCATCCATTCTTTTAAAAACTCCTTTGTGAGGGAATGGACCTGAGCCACTCAGGAGTCTATTGCCACCCAAAATCTCTGAGGCGCATTGACTTTCAAAGGCAACTGGGGGCCAGCCCACCCCCAGCACTTCTGTCTGTCACCCGGCGGGTGAGAAGCAGATGAGGCTCCTTGTTCCTTCATGGAAACGCTCAGAACGTGAAGCACCCCATAAACCTCCCTCGTGACATGAGTTTCCCCCCTCCTTCCAGGCAGTGGTCCAACGTGTCGTTCAGATTCCTTCTTGAGCATCGGTCAGCGGCTCTGCCTCCTATTTCCTAAGCCAACCTATATTTTGCTCTTATATTTTTAATCCAGTTGAGTAATGCTGCTACCAGTCTAGGGCCAAAATCAGAGGCAACAGCTTGTGACTACAAACAACTCAGTGGTGACTGAAAAGGAAGCCTGTGGAGAGCGTGGAGCTCCGAGAGGCACACAAGATGCTCTGAGCAGGGTCAGACTCCAGCTCCGTGCGTCCCCGCAGTTTAGACATTTCTATACTCTGCTCAGGACCGTCATCAGAGCCACTTACTACCTGGACTCTGACGGCTGTGGGGAGACCATGGAACACCGTGCTGTTTCCTTCAACGAGCAGAGGAGGCCTCCAAGGTCCCAGGAGATGTGCTGGCCACTGAGCTCCCATTGTCTAAAAAGACATTCCTCACGGCACAATGGAAAGCCACTTGGCTCTGTAGAATCCATCAGGAGCCGAGGTCCTGGTAGGAAGCCCTGACAAGGTGCCGTGGGAGATACGAAGATGGTAATGACGACAATGGCAAACACGGATAGAGCACGGACCGTGTCCAGGCATTGCTCCATGTGCTCTGTGTGGGAACCCGGGCAGTGCTCCCTGCAGCCCTCTGGAGAAGTTCCCGTTGCCCCATTTTATGATGAGGAGACAGAGGCACAGAGAGAGCCACTACCTCACCAAAGATCACACAGCTGTTCAGTGGCCAAGTAGGGAGTCAAACGCAGACAGTGATATTCATCCTAGGCTCAAGCTTACAGTCCACTCATGGTGTGGTGTTTTGTTTTGTTTTGCTCCCATTTCAAGTTTTTCTGTCACAAATTTTCCTAAAGCTGTGATGCTTGCTAACATCTATGTGCTCATAAATAAGCAGGGGGGTGAAGAATATTTATTAATAACAGATCAATATTAACAGAACTCACAGTCCCTCTTGCCCAGTTCTCCATTGGTTTTGCTGATTTGTCAATGGTTGCCATTTCATATTATATAGATAAGATTGTCATCATTTGTGCTGACAATTCCCTTTGTAAGGTGTAGAATTAAATGCACCAGAAACCTATGATGCTCTCAAAGTATTTTTTTTTTAAGATTTATTTTATTATATTATTTTTTTGTTAAATTTATTGGGGTGACATTAATTGATATCAATTACATTGTTTCCAGGTGTACAATTCTACATGACATTGTCTATATATTGCATTATGTGCTCACCACCCAGAATCAGCTCACTTTCCATCACCATGTGTTTGATTCCCCCTCCCTACTCCCCCCACCCATCTCTCCCCTCCTCCTCCCCCCTCACCCTCAGGTAACCACTGAACTATGGACTGTGTCCATGAGTGCTCAAAGTACTCTGACTGCAGGTGCCTGACTTAGGGTAGCACCTGCACTGATGTGGCGGAGCACGCTGCCGATTCAACCCCTCCCATCAGCAACAAATAGAGGAGGTGAGAACACCTGAGGACTGAATTACTCCACCACCCCGGGGAGAGTGGCTGATGAGCATCACATTTGGAGGAGGCTGTGTGAAGCTCACACGACTCTCGGATCCCCTGGTGACCTTGGAAGATGTGCCATTGCGCTGGGACACGTTCCCTAGGTTCCGCAGATGGAGGTCTTGCAGCAAAGTTCAAAGGAAGACCTGCCTGTGGGCTCAAGGAGGGAACCCGGAACACTCAAGTGCAAGGAACAGGCAGCGAAATTCACGTGTGTATAGAGTTGCTATGTTATCTACTGTGTGGAACAAACTGGACAAATGCATTCAAAGGCGTGGTCACTTTTGTCCCACATGTAAACCTCCTGTCGTCTAGATTTCTGAACCCAGGAAGAGGGCTGAGTTGACCAAATGGTGACTGCTGCTCCCCTTTCGTTAGGAGAAGGCTGCTGAGGCATGTCCAGGGATTGATTCTGTGCTGGGGACAGATACCTGTGGAATAACCCAAATGGGTCTGACATAAGCCATGACTCTTGGGGACTTACAGTTTTAGAACAGAGACTCACAGGATACTGGTCACCTGGATAACCTTCCTCATTCTACATACAAGACATGGGGCACAGGGAGGATGTGGCCTGCCTGAGACCAGTGCCCATTCACTCACTCTCAGATCAGGACCCTCTCCCTTGACAAAACACTGGGCCATAGGCTGTATGCTTCACCAGAGCTGCATCCAGGATTTTCCATCTCTGCAGAAGCAATTATCGGGACGTAGTGAATCAGAAATTTATGTAAGACACAACTTTCAACATATGGAAACAATCTCATCTCCCTCAAACCATTAATACAGAAAACAACTCCAGCTCAGGGAGAGCGGTGGGTGCTTACGAAATGGGAGAAATGAAATTGAGTGGGAAAGCTTGCCCTCCAGTGGCAAACAGCGAACTAACGACGGACTTGACAGTTTCAGAATAACCGTTACTGACAGGTACGTGTGCTCACTAGGAAATAAATGTGAGTCAGAGAACCTCAGCCAGCGCCCTGCCCGCGGGGGACTGACTGCTGTTGAGACAAGACTTGGGACGAGGTCAAGCCAATGGGTAAAGTATCACGTGACTGCGGAGCATGTGACAGAGACAGGACACCGTGCGATGTGGGAAGGAGTCGTTTGGATCCTGCTCAGCTGTGAGAATCTGTGCAGCCCTGGGAAGAGCTTGTACCCCCATTGGCTGTAAACTGAGGATGATGATAATGCCTCTCCCACAGGGCAACTGTGAGTGTCTCATGAGAATAGTGACAGGACTTAGTGAGGATATGAATTCTGTGTGCTGGGCTCTGTGCTTCACATTCAAAACAGACCAGCCTGGTGATCTTGGGGAAGCTTATAAACAAGCAAAATAAACAACTGCTAGCACACACAAGTGCCTTGAAGGCTTTAAAATAGGCATCCCCCTGGGTGGATACATTGGAAAAAGATGTCCCTTACAGGGAGAACTGTTAGATAGCTATCACTAGTAGCCAGAATCCACCTGTGGCTATTTAAATTGAAATTAAATAGCATTTAAAATTCACCCCCTCGGGGAAGCCGGGATGGCTCAGCAGGTTAAGCGCTTGCTTTGCAGCCCTGGGGACTGAGAATCCAATCCCAGCCCCAGCCCATGTGGACCCATAAGCTGAACTGGGGTGAGCTTCCCATGCGGAGGCCCCCAGCCCAGATCTTGCCCTGCGTGGCCCCGCCCACCTGTGTAGAATGAAACCATGTTGAAAAGTGATGACGGACAACTATGGGGACTGCTCTGGGCCCTCCCCCTTCGCTCTCTCTCTCTCTCTGCCTGTCAAAAACAATAAAAAAATTAATCTTAAAATTCAGCCCCTCAGGCACATGAGATATTGTTCAGGTGCTTAATAGTCACATGTGGCTGGGGCCACCAATTGGACATTGAAGGTTAGACAGATGATTAGATGGTGATAGATGAGATAGCTGATGTAGATGACTGATAGCTGATATAAAATTTTTTAATAATTGCCCTTGTTCTTTTTTTGGTCTTCTACTTTTTCCTCCTTCTAACAGAGTAGTCCCAATTCCTTGAATGTCATCTCTCATTAAAAATGCCTTTTTGGCCCATTCTACTTACAAACAGTAAACCCTTCCCTGTCACTCTATAGAAGGCAAAAAGTTCTATATATGTTTTACTTAATTGCTTGTCTTCATTAACTGCTCTTTGCTTATTTTGATGTTTTATATTTCAGTTGTTTAGGAGAAAGGTGTATTAAAATCTCCAACTATAGTTTTCTTTTCTTCAGTTGTCTGTTCTTGCTTGGTATAATTTAAGGCTATGTTAAGTGCCTGTAAGTCAACAATGAATATTTTTTGTATTTTTATTGCTATAACCGACATATAGCTTAGTTTCAGGTGTATAACCTGATTCGATATACTGTACATATTACAAAGTGATCATAAGCATTAACACCCATCACATTTCAAATTTTTACTGTTTACCATTTAATGTTTACTGTTAACATTTTTTAACGAATAAGCGGTAATGTGTCATCTTCTGCATTAAATTCAATTCTATTTGGACTGTTACTCCACTTCCTTTGTTCTGGCTCATACTAGCCGGTTCTATCCATTTCTATGCTTCTATTCCATTTTTGTTTTTAAGTGTCTCTTGTCAACGATCTTTAATACAATCCAAGAATCTGAGTCTTCTAATTTAAACTTTCTTTTTTTTTTTAAGATTTATTGAGATGGTGAGAGAGTAAGGGAGAGGGCCCTGAGCAATCTCCAGGTTGTACGTCTTTAGTTGTGACATGGTTTCACTCCACACAGGTGGATGTGGGGCCACACCGGGGGGGAACCGAACTGGGGACCTCCCACATGGGAGGTGAGGACCTTCACCACTGAGCCATCCCGGCGGTTATCAGTTGCTCCACAGTTCAGCATATGGGGTTGCACAGGCCACGGCTGGGAATCGAACCCTGGACCTCACAATTGCAAGGCAAGCGCTCCACCACTGAGCTATCCCGGCATCGCCACAGTTACTTTTTGTAATCAGTGTTATATCATAATTTCTGCAACCTTATTTTCCATTCACTGTGAATGTTGTGTTTTTTTTCTGCTTTACACTAAATTGTGCTTACATCTGACTTGACATCTTATTTCTGTTCAATGGTAGTTTTTATAACCATATTCATGTTTGTTTATTCAATTTCTTAATCTTTTCAATCTCTGTAACTTCCTCCTAACCAGAAGAGTCACTTCAGCTATCTCTTGTGTCTTAGTCTATACCTCCAACTCCAATCTGTGGATGAAAAAGTGGCTTCTATGAGAAGTAACCGCACAGGGTGCTCTGATCACAGATTCCTAACTGGGCAGGTCATGGTGGATAGTCACACCCAGGCCTGTAACTGCTGTAGTGAAGGGTTGTAAGCCCAGCTGGTCCATTGTTCTTGTGAATTTGGTTAACACACCTTCAGTTATTACTCCCACAAAGAAAACACATTTTACAAAAATCTTTTGATAGTGTAAAGCAATAGCACAAACACAAGTAAACAACTGTGTACAAAATAATTTATTACAGCATTATACAGGTTGGCATTATTTTACAGTGAGTTTTTCTCTCAACAATTATGAATCTAAATAGCTTAGAGGAAACCAAAACCATTTTATTAATAATTAGAACAGTTCCTCTAAATAATATCTCCCCTTTTTTTGTATTTGACTTAAAGGGTAGTATTACTATTAGACATATTTACACAGTTCTGAAAGAAACATATTGAATGACTCCATTACTGTTTCTGTACAAGATAGAACAAAAAGCTAGCTATCCCCCCAAAAGATTGCCCACTACTGTTTTAATAGTTAAACTAATGAAAGCTTACATTCTCATTTTGCTGATATAAAAACCTATTTACTAGTCAGTGCGTGTCTGTAAGAGTAAGGAAGCTTCATTATAACTTGAACTCTGGCCTCTGCTGCTCCCTTGAAGCACGTTCCACTCAGATAGAAACTAGTGAAACCCGCAGAGCCATCTACCGGTAGTCGGAACACAGAATTCCTGCCTGTGGTTAGGACTGATCTAGAGAAAGGCAACGAATTTCCCAGTGAATTCCAATGACTAAGAGGCCAACCATCCCCACGCTCTGAAACGCCAACATAAAACTGTCCGTAGTACTTGCATTTAACAGAAATTACCATTTTCATGGATATTAAAAAGGAAATGCTAAATGAGGAAACAATGAAGGCGTAAAAAAGGCCAAACTGAAGGAAATTTCAAATAAACCTCGATCCGCCAAAAGCAGTTCCATACTGTTCCAAACATACAGTTAACACTTCAAAACTGATGTGCTTTAGTTAAACAAACCAACAAGAGATCAAAACACAGATCCTAAAACCAGGATTGAAAGAAAACAATAGTGGGGCTGCATACAACTCAGCTAAACAAGAAGTTGTATTTATGACACAGAAGTGACAGCAACCCTCGCAACACGGATAACTTGAAAGTTCAAGAAAAACTGTACAAGTAGACACAGGTAATTTCAACAAATGCTTATAATACTGGCAGAGTCAGATAAAGAACAAAAGCTCACAGAATGCTGCACTTACACATTCTATCCAATGACTTTATTTCACACCTATATTTAAATACACCCTGGAAAGCAGCCCTGAGCTGGAGTCACCTCAGGTCTCATTGGCCAGGACGGCGTAGCTGGCGATGTGGTTGAGCGCCACGCCGTGACCGCCGGCCTCATTCACTGCAGGCAGGAAAGCGGACGTGAAGGGAAAGGCGTTATGACAGGCTGTCCTGTATGCCTCACACTGGGCATTACAGCTCCCAAAGCTGCCGTCCAGCAGGGCCTCGGAAACCTTGATTAAAGTCTATTGAAACAAAGGAAAATAAAACTATTTTTAAAAGCTTGGTTAATAATTAATCAAAACATGCAATCCATTCATTAACCAAGAGAAAGCCAATAAAGCCTTAGTCTATAACTTCCTGCTATCTGTAGTAATCACCTCAAAAAAGGAGTATTTTAAATATCAATTCTGCAAAGTCTTAAAAAAGTCAATGAAATTCTAATACTTGAAAAAGTGAATCCCTGAAACTATAATCCCTAAAAGTGTCCCTTACTCTTAACAGCAGCTCCCAGACACTGAGTGCGGAGCTCTCCCATTGATTAACCCTATGGCATAGTATTTCCACCCTCATCTTATACACGAGGGGCAGGAAGACCAGAGAGGTACGGGTAACTGGCTTAATCCCAGCTGCTGCAGCTGAGATCACACCAGGCATGGCTCAGAAGGCCACCGGGAACAACACTGCAAAGACGTGTTCTGTTAGATCACTCGGTACCTGTAAATTTGCAGCAGTGAGTGAGTGCAAACCTCACCTTTACATTTTTATCTGTTATCGTTTCATCCAGTCTAGTGGCAATGGCGATCGCTTTCTCCTGCCTCGACGGATCCAGAAAATACATCATTTTAGCACCTGAAATACCAAGACATTTCAAAACGAGTGAATTCCTATGCCTAACATCTGATTTGATTTACAGTAACCAGTGACCGGAAAGAACTGAAGTGTTTTTTCAGTATACATTTAGTATAGCTATAGGATAGAAACAAATAAATGTAATTATGAAATCATGCTTTAGAACTGTTCATTTATTAGCAAAGAAAAGCACAATATTAGTAAGAGAAAACTATGAAATGTATGTTAATGAATCCATATGGTTGTACAGAGATACGGTATGTACATGAAAATGTCATGTACTGAAAAATTAAACTTGCTGCAATTTGAATATAAAGGGGGAGGGGTATTTATCCATTACTACACTTTTTTTGAATAAGTATCACTTTATATGAATACCTGGCATTCCATCCTACAAACCTACTATAATACTTTTTCCTATTATTGGACATGGATCAAATTTGCTTCCATTCTTTCCCCTGTACGTGCACACAAGCATTTCAGTTAATATCTCTTACAGCTCTTTCTTTGCTTTGAATTAATTCTTTAAAATTATTCACAAAAGTATCACTATAGCAAAAGGCACAGGTAATGTGAAGCTCCTGAAGAGAACGACAAACTACTTTCCTAAATGGCTGGGCCAATTTACACTGCAGCAGCAAAATGCTAATGCAAGAGTGCTTATTTACATCTTTGCCATACTTCACTCTCTTTCCAAACAAAGTTTCCTAATATGAAAGATCAAAAATGGTATTCTGTTCATTTCTTTTCCTCCCATAATTAGTGAGGCTGATCATCTTGCCAAACGTATTTTAAATCACATTTTAACTTTTTTCCATAAACATTTTCCCCCTGGGAGCTAAATACCAACCTGAAAGTAGATGCTGAAGAGAGGTAGCATTATGTTTGAGAAAATCATCATTAAAACTTTCCAAATCCTTGTTGAAAAATATTTTCTGCATCTCTTGAGCTAGCACTTTACTCACAATGTCTGGAAGATTACTATGATCAGACACTATAAAAACAAAATATTTGGCATTTAAAAAAATTTTAGGTTTGTCCTTTGAAATAAAAGCAATTAAAATACATTTATTATTAAGCTCAATATATTTTATATTGTCAAAATATTGCTTCTTTGGAATATAAACATTCTAACTTTAAAAATGCACTAATTTCTAGCATGTCTGTGCTAACATGTTTAATCTATAAACACATCTTTATTTAAATACTGTATGTAAACATTTATATTTTGCTTTACACATTGTTGCAAATCTCTTAATGTGCAGCTTAATGGAAAATAGCTAAATTATTTTTGTTATGTAAATCATATCTGCTTTTACATAAATATTACCTTATTTATACTTACCAGATTTAGAAAATTTAATTAAACATTCATGTAACCATGGGTTATTACTATCAATGGCAAAAGCTCGTTTGACAGACTGCAGCATTAACAGAAACTTTCCTGTGTCAGAGGGGAAAAAAAGTAACAGCATCAATATTTATGTATGATATTTTCTTTACTCTAGCCTCACTGAAAATCCAGTAACAAAATTTTACCTTTCCTGTAACATTCATAAGCACAATTCAAAGATGGCTTTGGTTATCAAATACAACTTTTATTTTCTAAAGAAAGGCTTGAAAAATCTTGAGGAACTACTTCACATTCATAATTTAGATGACTGTTCAAACTATTCTTAAAATGGATTTGATCATAATATTCTAAACAAAAAGTGATTAAGAGTCTTTGTGGAAAGTTGAAATGGAACTCTAAAATAGAAAAACAGAGCTAATGGACAAAATTATACTGACTATAATCACCAATATAATTAAGGATTAAAAACTAAATTCAAACTATTACCTTTTCTAAAATATATTTCAAACGCTAATAAATGAGTATCAGTGTTATCAGCAACGAAGTTCTTAAGAGGTATAAGGAACTTGATAGCTTCTTCCAATGGATTTTCTATCTATTTTGAAAAAGAAAGAAAAGTTATATTTAAAAACCAGCTATACAAGTCAGATTTCTCCCCAAGCTTTATATGACTACATATCTGAAGTAAATGAGACAGTGTGGGGGAAGAAAAAACTTTTCTCTACCCCCACGTCCTTTCAGCTGGTCTAATGACCAAACATGAGCCAGATGAACAAGAAAAATGAGCAAACTTAATGAAATACAGACCTATGGGAACCCCGCACACATGAGATCATCAGAGACCCCACATACAGGAGAGGCTCGAAGACAGAAAGGGGAAACGAGGCCGATGTGGCATTCTGACTGAGGGTCGCATGAGGGACCATGTGCCTCAGAGGGGAGGGGGGGGGAGGGCACCACAGGACCAAGAACAGCGGATGCTCAGTAATTAGCAGTCTGCCTGCCACAGAGGCAGGTCAAGAAAGTTCCTCTTAAGGCCACAGGGTCTCAGCTACCGTTAGGCACATTTTGTGGTGACGTGTTTTAATCTCCCACAACTGTTCTTTCTATAGAACCAAATTAACAAGAGAACATTTCAAAATGATCCATAAACAAATTCAAAGCAAACAGTCACTAATTTCCAAAATGAAAATAGTTCTATTGTTTATGAGTCTAAAATCAATTTAATTTTCTAAAAATACAGAAAATTACCCCACCGGCTGAAGGAGAAAGTACCGACAGCCCTTTAGACTACAAACATCTAAAGCAAGGAGACAAATATAATTGTATCAAGTAACCAAAAAAAAAAGTAACGACCAATTTAAAATGCTTATACTATATTCACAGTGAATGAACCAGAAAGCTAATATTTCCCTAAATCTCATCCCTAAATAACTAAATTCTGGAGATGAGGGGCTAATTCTTTGTAGCTATAACGTTAACTAGAAATATATCTAAAATGCTTCCATGTTTAATAAACAATTACATGGCTGCTGTAACAAATTACCAAAACATAACGTCTTAGCGCACACGTATGGTCTTGCAGTTCTGTAGGTGAGCAGTTGGCCTGGGTGTCGCTGGGCTTAACACCGAGGTGCGGGCCACACTGCAGGCCCTTTGCAGGCGCTAAGGAGACTGTTCCAGTGTCTTTCTCAGCTTCTCAAGGCTGCCTATGTTCTTTGGCTTTGCAGCTGCCTCCCTCCCAACCCTCCCTCTGTCTTTTAAGACCAGCAACAGGGGAAGAAGCCTCTCACATCACTCCTACCTCCTCTCTTCTGCTCTTAAGGCCCTGCTTGTGACTGCATCAGGCCCACCTGGGCATGCAGGCTACCCTCCCCGCCGCCTGGGCATGCAGGCTACCCTCCCCGCCGCCTGGGCATGCAGGCTACCCTCCCCGCCGCCTGGGCATGCAGGCTACCCTCCCCACAGCCTGGGCATGCAGGCTACCCTCCCCGCCGCCTGGGCATGCAGGCTACCCTCCCCGCCGCCTGGGCATGCAGGCTACCCTCCCCGCCGCCTGGGCATGCAGGCTACCCTCCCCCCCGCCTGGGCATGCAGGCTACCCTCCCCACCGCCTGGGCATGCAGGCTACCCTCCCCACCGCAAGGCCAGCTCATCACAACCTTAAAGCCCCCCGCCACCTCCACTCCCCTGTGCCATGGAAGGTGACATGCTCACAGGCTTAGGGGTTAGAACGCAGACACCTTTGGAGGCCACGATTCCGCCTACCCCAACTACAATTCTATATACGAGTATAAATCTGCATGAATTAGCCAAAATGAATTAGCCAAATCTGCATATTATCTCTCAAAAACGGGTGACCATCAGAATGACCTTCAGCTATTACAAATGGCTTCTTTTTTTTTTTTTTAATTTATTGTTAAATTTGATGAGGTTACATTGGTTGGTAACAATTAGACAGTTTACAGATGTACAAGTCCACATCACATCATTCATGCATCGCATTACGTGCCCATCACTCAGTATCAGTTCCCCTTCCATCACCTTATATCTAGTGCCCACTCCCACCTCCCCCCACAACTGTCCCCCCGCTCCTCCCCCCTATCCTGGT
>PVKE010004047.1:48380-67599 GCA_004027555.1 Craseonycteris thonglongyai
AAGCGAAATAAGTCAGACTGAAAGAATCAGGAAACACATGACCTCACTTATAGGTGGAATATAAAAGTGAAAGTAACAAAGACACAGAGACCTATGGACACACTCAATAGCTTGGTGATTGCCAGAGGGAGGGGGAGGAGGAGGGAGGGAGAGAGGGAGGGAAGGTGGGAGAGGGCACCAGCATTATGGACACGCTCAAATGGCTTCTTATAGATTTACATAAATCATGTTTATGGCCAGAAAAGAACTAAATAACAAATTTTACCAAATAAAGATAGTAAACTCATCTCACCCTTTCTAATTTTTCAGGTATAAGTTCTTCTTTGAGACCACTGGCTTCTTCTTCTTCTTCATCTCTTTTTTTCCTTTGATTCTTCTGTTGACGTTCTCTTTCTGCATGTTTTCTCTCTTCTTCTAACTTAGCCTTTTTCTGAGCTCTTCTTTGCTTGCTAAGAATTTTCTTCAATTCTTTGGCTGACAGGTTTTCTATAAATATCCAAATGCACAAAAATTCTGAGTAAATGTTTCCATGTTTCCTCATATTCTTCTGCAATACATACTAACAATATAGCTCTTTGCGGGGGGAAGGGGACAACGTAACTAATACAAAAGTTTTTAGAAAGTGTATTCCTAATGACCAGCACAAAACCTAGCACAAAAGGTAAACAGCAAACGCTCATCAACTAAAATTAACCTCTTCTCACCCAGTTCTGCCTCTGACACAAGACATGACTTTAGGCAAATCATCTCTCTTGGTGTCAAGTTTTAAACTGTATAAACTGGGGCTGATAATACCAACTACCCTCTTGGAGTATTTCAAGGATAAGTAAGACAATGCATATAAACACACTTTTATAACTGCTAAACACTACATAAATATTAGAAATGAAAGATTAGAAATTTGCCTCCATGCTATTTCTCAAAAACTTCTAGATAACATTTTAGTGAATAAAAGCTATATATGGTCTCATTAGCATTATTATTTTCAATAGAGTTGTAAGAATTTCACCTAGACGTTGTAAGAATAACTATTTTTCCTGAAGGAGCTCAAAGCTATTTTCAGGTACAATTAGAAAAATAGAAGGACCTAGCCCATAAACATTCTTATTTTTCCTGAACTGGCCTTACTGAAGACAAAAGACTGCAAGTCATTCCTTTAGGGTGATCTAGAAGCAGCAGCTACCGAACATCATCCTGCCAACTTTTCTCATGTCCTCCCCCAACGTTGTTTGTTTGTTTGGGCATATCAATTACCTAATGTTGTCTTCGCCTGCATTTGACAATATACTTTCCTACATATTGTTTATGTTAATGATATTCTGAAATTTAGTATTCAAATCTTTTAAAATAGTTCCTTGTCATCACCTGAATTCATTTCTTGTTGTTTGCTTTCACTGGTTAAGGGATTATCATACAATTTCAAGTATATTTCAATCGCCGATCTGGCAGCCTTGAAATAGAAGGCATGTCTTCTGAGTGTATCTTCCAATCTCAGAAGGTCAACATAGGCACGCAGCGTCATCTTTCTCATGCAGTATGTGTGAAAGTCAAATTGATCATCGGTTATCTCAAAAAAATGCTTCAAAACAAAACCACAAAATTATCTTACACTTTGTCGATAATGTCTGCTTTTGAAAGAAAATCATAAAAAGCCCCCAAACATGTCTGTTTAACAGTAGCGATGTCACTTAGTTGCCCTCTCAGTGTTCAACACCGAAAGCCATCAAGGCCTTCTTTGCATGTAACTTAAGTTTCTCTTCCTACAACCCATGCTCATGCCCTGGGAATTATGTTTTGTGACCCTCAATTTCTATGGAATAAGTCACATGATCAGATTATTTTTAAGCCTGGGAATTAGTACATATTGATATTTTAGGTTTTTCATGAAACATTTCTCCTCAGTCTTCCCCCAAAATCAGCATAGCAGAGTTAAACAGAGCTACTGCATGATCACACAAAATGTTTACAGATCAGACTGCTGTACTTAACTATGAGCTCTTCAAGGGCAAGGCTGTCCCCACAGCCAGGCCTGCCTAACACAGCAGACTTCCAATACCCACAACAGTTGCCAACTCAAGAGATCAGCTGCTTGTCAGACATGCCACACCTCTGAAATTACCTAGAGCCTCGGTCATTTACATTAGGAATAAAGAACTCTAGACAGCCAGCTTTATAAGGTTGTTCAAGTATCCAAGAACATATTTTAAAGTTCATTCTGAACTGTAAACTGCTATACAGATGCAGAGCATTATGGTTTTCTCACTCAATAAGCTGCCACTAATCTACACACAATCCATTTTAGAGAAGATTCTTAGTCTGGAGGGTGCGTGACTCCCAAAAAGTCTACGAACTGATCCCTTACACAGAAAGGAGATTAACCCCTAAGAAAACAATTTATACTTTTATTTTATTTTCTACATGCATCTCTACCTGTTCTTTCTTTTCTCCTACTTTAGCTTATCCAGAAACATACAGAAAAATGAACAGTTCGATACACCAGTAGAGACACAAGCTCTTCGACCACCAATCCGTCTTCCCTCTGCCCTGGGACCTAGCACCGCATTATGAAGGACACATAAGTAAGGGTCCATATCATCTGATAATTTTAGGTGTCTTGGTAATTAGAAACACTATATATACAGAATTACATTAAGTACCTGAGACTTTAAGGGAAGAATTCTAAGATAAGAAGAGTAAAAGTACACAGTGTGGAGCGAAAGAAATAGAAAAAAATGAACATATTAGTTTATATTTACTACTTCAAGAATCATGCCTTAATATTGTATCTAAAACTTGCGTTCCTCCTATCAATAAGACAAATCAATTCATAATTAATAAGCTTGGTTGTTTTTTTAAATCAAAGGATTACATATTTCATAAAGTTGTTCATGGTTTTTCCTTAATGTCACTCAAGTTATATCTAGCACCATAAGAATATCTTAAAGTTCAATACAACTAAGGAAAATGGCAGGGCCAAAAGTCACAGAGATGAAAACACCTAAGAGATCATAGGACCCTTTTTAGGCTGAGAAATATTTACGTGTAAAAAGGCAGACACCAGTTTCTAGCAGCATCAGCAAACAGCTTTTAAGCCAAATGTCGACGGAGCCTTATGGAACCACAAACATTGAAGCCGCCTCTTTACCAGTAACAGCTCACAGGCTGCCTCTCTCCAGTTAATGTCTTCCATAAATATGGTGACCAACTTATCTCACTGTGCCTGAGGCTTTTATAGTTTCTCCCCTGAAAGCTCTGTGTCTCAGGAATTTGCTGAGCCCCACAAACATGACTGTTGTTCACTCTACAATAAGCTAATGGCGGTAGATCAGCTATGGCTAGATTAAATCAGGAAACATAGGGTACTCCAAAACAATTTTGCTTTGGGAAGAAATGATGTCACACAGAATCCTACTTAAAAACAACTAAATAATCTTGGGTTGATTTTGTATTTTTTAAGTTTTTATTTTGGAATAATTACAGATACAAAGAGTTGCAAAGGCAGTATAGAGATGTTTTTATATACTCTTCCCTCAGTTTCGCCCAAAAGCCTACGTAACTATAACCCAGTATCAAAATCAAAAGGCTGACACTGGTACAACTTGTGTGTACAGTTCCCTGTGATTTTATGTGTAGATTCAAGTAACCACCACCACAATCAAGCTGCAGAACTGTAAAGTCTCCAAATTATAAAACATAAATATACTAGATAAACACAACTAGGCAAAATTAGTTTCCATGCACTTTAGCCAAACGTGTCCAAGACAAGCTCACTCTTCAGACTGGGTAGCAAATTCTAACACCCTTACCTGGAAGTTCCCCTCACCATCGACACTAGTTCTCTTTTTCTTTGGGAGGTGGGTGGGTGTGTAGTAACGCAAGAATTGCTTAGGTTGTCAAAATGAAGTTTGGATCGAAGTCAGTCGGCAAAAAATTAAGAAATGCTATTTATATACTGAAGAGTACGGTTTCTTTAGGAATTCACTATTAGACCCTCTCTTCTGACCCGGATTCATCCACCCGTTTCTTCTCAATTACTGGAGTACATTACTAACAGCTCTTACAGAGAACACAACAAAAACCTCCAGACTGAAAAAATCATAATACCCAGAACAAAAAGGGTAATAAACAACTCTATTTCCTTTATAGAGAATCTGCCATTATAAAGCATATGTTAATTTGATAGAGATGAAGATACGCTAGAAGTTAAGAACTTCCTATGGTTTTGAGCTATCAGAAACCCTACATCTTATCAAAAAGTTTTATGTATTGTTGCTCTGTTTCAGATATAATCCAGCACACTAAGATTATGAAAAACCAATCACCTGAAAAGGGAGGAAAAGAAAATTCCATTCTTGAAAGATAAAACAGTTTAAAATCTAATTTTGAACATAAGTTTGTATTTTAAAGACAGTTATTTTGAGTAAACTCAAGTTCCAAACATCTGATTCGGCTGGACTACAAAATCTGTATATATAAATTCCTATAAGGGGGGTAACATAAAGACAGAAAAAGTACCACTGTGGTGTACCACCATTCCACACCTAACATTTCAAATCCAATTACTAAGAGCTCACAGCAATGTGTCCGAGCCGAAACTTCCTTCAATGAAAGAATTCTGGAAGGAGTGCTTGAAAGATGAAACATTAGCTTTTATTTGAACATATTTCTCTAGTCACTGACCTTCTATCTAGAAGGTAAACTGCAAAGTTTCATGTTTGAAAGGTGCTCATTTCTTTACTAAAATTCTTTAAACTCAGGCACAAAAGAAACTATGCAGATACCTATTATAAATCTTTTAATTCAGTAATTACTCCTACATCCTTATAATTATATCATTAAGAAATTTTTAGACTATATTAATTTATTAGAAATTAATTTTAGAAGTATTAATCAGTGAGCAAATATTTAATCACCCTATTTGTATTAAGTACTCAAATTTCTACATATAACCACTAGACAAGTTAAGTTTTATTTACTTTTAGTATGTTATTTCACTATAAAAAGACTAATTTAAAAGAATAGGCTCTTCTTGTTTATCTCTTTCTAGTATTTTCCATTCTCAAACACTGACAGCAAACCCTAAATAAAGATAGTAAAGATTCTAGCAATAATTACATAACATGACCAGGGGGTGACAATTTCTGCCGTATTTTAATCTCTGATTACTAATGACTGCCTATAATTTTTTTCCCTCAAAGATGCTACCAGTCAAATCGTATTTCTTACACTAGAAGTGCAGCTGACTCTTGGACAGCATGGTTTTTTTTAATTTTTAAAAATCTGCATACAGGTGGGCTTGTGCAGTTCAAACCCGCATTGTTGAAAGGTCAACTCCATTTCTGATCCTTGGTTGGAAATCCACATATGCAAAGAGCAGATTGTTGTTATATTCACATTTTTGAAGGCATAGGGGTTGATGCCCTAACCCCTGCCTTGTTCAAGGGTTAACTGTAGTTTATCTGACGTTACAGCATTTTTTTGCATGTTAGCCAAAAATCATGAAAAGTTTAAGAGAAGCATAATCTAAATGAAACTTAGTAATGGAATGGCTATTAATCATATTCTAACAGCCTTAAAAATATTAAAAATAAAGTAATATAGTTATTAATGCTAGGAGGAATGGGATTGAAGCTGGGGAAGTTTACAATTATAATGACCCTAAGCGCATTCAAATTTCACCGTCACAGAAAATCATAAGTTTTAGTTATGGTCCTTCTGGAATTCCTGATTCGTAAGTGCCTAGCGGTCTTCATCCCAGAAACAATCGAGAATGTCCTGGCTAATCAAAATGCACCTTTCCTAACAGCAAACAATGTTTTTAAAGTGATGGTTGTCTAGGAGTGTCAAAACAAGCCAGCGATCTATGATTTTACCACAGAAGGGCCTGATTTACACACAGTGCCTGGATACTGCCTGAGTCCTTAGTTCACTTAATCACCCAAAGGCTTTTCAGTTTTCAAGAAGATGAAAAGGATTTTCCCAAGAGATACAACCATCAAGCCCAGACTTACAAAAACAACAACCCTAACCAAAGCATAAACTAGGTTATTGGTAAAAGGGCTCAGGCATAAATCTAGTTCCAGTTCCCATGGAAAGCCACCCCCTAAGGTGTCGCCTTCCTTCTGGGTAACCTCGGAAGTGTCACATGGAAAAGGCCAAGGTGGCTGCAGGAGCGCAGACCGCAGGCTCACCTGACTACGCCGCCTGTGCGTTTTACTGCGTCAGCATGGGAGCCGTGGTGCCGAGGGACCCAGCTGAGGGCTGCCTGCCTCGGGGGTGCACTTGTGGCTCTTTTCCTCCTGTGGTCCATTTGGAAGGAGAGTGCTTCAGAGATGACAAAGAACAGGAAAACAAAAATTCACACAAAGGAAAAGGAGAGGCCCCTCACTAAGGCGCATCACACACATAATCCTGCAAGCAGGCAATACCAGCCGGCCCACCAGTCACAGGTGGCTGCTGAACGTGCTGCATGTGAGAGCAAACATCCTGGGAAGACAGACTGGAGAGAGGCTGACTGCCGAGCAGATCCTGACACAAAGGGAAAGAGGTGGCCTTCAGCTTGTGCATCCGTCTAGGCTGGCGATGAGAGTGAGGAACGGCTCGACTAGGGGACAGGCACGTGGAACAGCTGTTACTAACAGCCACGATGGCTTACTATCGTAACCTTTTCCTTCTTCCCTCAGACACAAGTGTGGAGACATACTGAAATCATGAACATCTGGAGAGCAAAGGAAGGCGATCATTTATTCACAACTTCTGAATGTGTGTGTTTGAAAGGCTACAGATTAAGAGTTTTTTCACAATGACGTTTACAAGGTAGATAAAAGAGGTAGGCGATCCCGTGCAGAAATATACCTGCTTTTTCATCACCTTACAGGAGAAAAATAAAGTCTAAGTGTTAGCAACTTACCCTTTCTACCTCATGGCATTTTTTCAAAGCATCCCCGTATCTCCCCAAACGCTGATAGGCTGAAATGCACTCGGTCTGAAACCACATACACTGCATTTCGTTTAGATTTTCCATAACAGACATTCCTTCCTGAAATGGAACCATTCATAAATATGAGCAGCAAATAATAAAAGAAAGCCTTAAAATACCATTTTCTCTTTACAGCTATTGCTGCAAATATTACGATGACAATAAACAGCGATTAACAAATATATCAACATGCAGCCAACAATCTCCTTCTGATTTAATACTATATGAGGCCTTAAAATACTCATCTCTGTCGGGTACTCAACACGATCTGCACAGAAAATCTCCAGATTACTAAAGCTAAGTTTTCAAGCACCAAAGCTTTTATTTAAACCACTTTACATATATAGTAACTCTATGAAGTATTGCCTATCTTCTGCCTGTTAAGCAAAAGTTACTTAACCTTTCTTTGCTGACTCAGGGTCACTATTACGTACACCCATTACTGTCAAATCTGTCAGGAATAGTTCCAAGACTGGTTCTCAGTTTCCCAGTCTCCTCCCTTCACACTGGGCTTAGGCGATCGCCACTTTCTATGTCCACGTGTCTAACAGCATCTCCTGTTCTGTGCCAGCTTCTCTCCTTGGCAGACAAAACAAAATAATGGAATCTGTTAAGAATATTTGTTAATTCAAGCTCCATGTGAATTCTGAGAACAATGTAAGATATGAAGTACCTAGTTTCAATGCAGGGGCACTAGAATGTTATCACACTTTTGAGGTTATTCCAAATGTATTTTATGTGACCTCAGGAACGATGACAATGGTACATTTGCATAAATAATTTCAATCTTCAGTTCTCTTCCATACCCATCTTGTGTTATCGGTTCAATTTTCAGAAGTTTCATTGAAAGTATCAAAAGTAGTTAACTCTAGGTAAATGAAATTATGGGTACACTTTATTTCTTCTTTATAGTTATATTGTCCATGTTTTGATGACTACATACATTTGTAAAAATTCTACACTATTTTTTATTTCAAAGCCTTTACCAACTAGAACTATACAACCTACATCAGCAACTGTGTGTAAAAATTCTACACTGAAAAATCTGCAAGAAGGAGTATGAGCACTCAGCTCACTTATCCGCAAGCAGATGCAAACTGATTGTGCAAGGTCATTAGTTCTGCCCCAGCTGTCACCCACCACACGTTACAGACATGCCTGGCCAATGAACTGGAACCGATACACCACACAAGCAACCCACACAGCACAGCAACTTGGCCAGGTGGCAGGATAGGAGCAAGCGCGCCGAGCAAACCGAGTCACGGATGCTGGTGCGGCGTCTCCAACGCCCGACCTTCCCACTCCTCTGGCTCGTCCTAGTTGTCTGGTCTGGTTGGGGGATGGGGTGAGACGTGTGTGCATGTGTGTGTGTGTTTTAATCACTGGATTTGTTGAACTTCTATGTATTCATTTTGTCTTAATTGTTAAATTTACTGGGGTGACAATTACATTGTCTTCAGGTGTACAATTCTACATGACATTGTCTATGTGCTCACCACCCAGAATCAGCTCACTTTTCATCACCGCGTGTTTGATGCCCCTCCCTAATCCCCCCCTTTTAATTGAACTTCTAATCTCTACCTTGGGCTTCCAGGTGGTATTTTTCTCTACAAAACTCTGTGCTTTTGCATCAGAACTTGTAATTTCCTCTAACCTTCAAAACTATGATACAGTGGGAAGGGCATTGAAATGTTTGAACCTCAGAACTATTTACTATAAAGATGGTTCAAGTAACCTCTTCAGAGCCTCAATCATTTTGCTATAAAATGCCAAACACACGAGAAATTCATCATTCTTGATAGTACTTTTCCCCAGCATTGATTATGTCTGCCACTTTGCATCTGCTGTTCATCCTCTGTAACATAAGGCCAATGATATCACAAGATTGTTAAGATTAAATGATATGTATAAAACAGCTTAGTTCAGTGCTTAGTAATTATTTAAGCCACTTTTCTATTTCTTCTTACAAATGGTGAACAAATTATTAGCATTACTCTAAATATCAGAAGGTGAAAGCCAGGCAGGTTCAGATGAAAAAGTACCTTTTATGATAAGAAAGAAACAACAAATGGTCTATAGGTACTGGCCCTAATGAAAGATTAAATAGATAAGACATTTAATTTTCATTAAAGGCCACTATCTATAGACCATTTGTTGTTTCTTTCTCATCATTAAAATATGCATGATATAAATTTCATAGATATGTCTCTCATATATATGTGTGTGTGTATATATAAGATATATTATTTGTCAATACCTAGTAATGTCAGACTTAAATATTTTAAATTTGATGGGTACAAAATGATATACATAATTTCCCTAATTACTGAGGAAGACATCTGTTTTGGCCATTCCATTTTCCACTTTATATTGTCTTATCTATTTCTTGAGTTTTGTGTGTACGTATTTGTTTCTATAACACCCCTCTTGCAAGTTTAATTTTGATAGTAAAAGTTCAAGCTATTCTGTGGCTTCTAAATTACAGGGGTTCCATTAATAAGCAGACACAAGTAGACGCTGGCTGACACGTAAGGAGGGTGGTGCACCAGCACTATAGTAAGTAGCACAGTGACCACTCACCCGAATGACCGACCTGTGACCACCAGCACTGCAGGCTCCGCTTTGCATGTAATGTGCACTTGGGATATAAATCACTATTTCAAAGTATCTTAATTAAAACTTGGAAAACATGGGGAAGCCGGGATTGCTCAGTGGGTTGAGCGCTCGCTTTGCGGCCCCAGGGACTGAGGATTGAGTCCCGGCCCCAGCGCATGTGGACTCATATGCTGAACTGGGGAGTGCCCCCAGTTTGATTCTTGCCAGGGTGAGACCCCGGTCCAGTTCCTGCCCTGTGCAGCCCCGCGCCCACCTGTGGAATGAAACTATGTGGAAAAAACCAATGATGTGCAACTATGGAGATTGTTCTGGGCCCTCCCCCTTCTCTCTGTCTCTGTCTCTGTCTCTCTCTTTCTCTGTCAAAAACAATAAATAAATCTTTAAAAAAAAAAAAGAAGAAGAAGGCAATGCATGCATTGCTCTTCTAACTTTAAAAAAACTTGGAAAACAAACTTACAACTGTCTCCTCACTATGCCTCAATTATCACATTCAAAGTGTGCTACATAACGTTTTCAGGGAATTCTTTGGAGTTCATTATAAATTCTTTTTTATTATATCTTCTCCAATTTTATGGTTTATCTTCTGTCTGTGCTTATGGTTATTGTTGTTACACATTATCTTAATTTTAATATAGTCAAGTGCATCAATGTCACTCTTGAACTTTATGCTTTTGCTGTCTTAACAGATGTTTCCTGCAAGTCCTAAAGTAAACTTCTATACTTTCTTCTAAAAGTGTGAAAGGTTTGCTTTCCACACTTATGGCCTTTAATTGATTTGTCTGCAGCCTAAGAGAAGGATGTCATTTTATTTTTTTCAACACAAATAGCTAGCTATCCCAGCAATATGTTCTCACCTTCAACTTTTGAAGCACCTCTGGCTATATATCAAGTTTCTTTCCAAATATACATGAATCTGTTTCTGAGCTTTCTACTCTGTTTCGTTAGTATACTTATATTTTTAACCACAAACATGTGCTATTTTTATAATATAACAGAAAGCCCATGTGGAAAAGGAGATGAAAGGATGGTAAAGAACTGAAAGGAAAGGAACAAAACATTTATTTAGCCCAACAATTTCAGAGAAATTCTCAAATGTCACACACAGCAGACCACGGACATCAGTTCTACACAAAAATGATTCTATGACCAATTCTGAAGTAAAATGCCATAGAAGAGAACTGAAACAGCAGTTACAAATTACTAGTGAGATGAAAGAACATATGTAAATCAAGTATCACATACACTGACTGAAGTATGGCATACTGCTTACTTCTGTATAAAGCTATTTCGTTCCTGCTATTGCTTTTTAGCCATCCCTCAGCAGAAGCACAATGCACACGCACACACTCACACTCAACCACCTAAAACACCATACGTAGGATATGAGCTAAATGAGATTTTTTAAAATAATTTAAAACATGAATTCTTAACAACTTCAGTGGCAAACTTCACAAATCACCACAGAACTTTAGGTTAATTTTACTAACTCAGACAATTACATGCTGCTTCCTACCCTGGTGAACTTGGAGCACATTTCCTCTGCGTCCTTCATCATGTGTGCTTGAAGCATGTATTTGGCGCATTTGGAATTGATGAATCTATCAGCCGTGTCTAAAGACTGTGCTTCATCCATCCACTTTACAGCTTCTTTGAGATTACCTATATGCTTTAAGAGGTGAACGGATTAAACAAATTACAATTTATGATCAAGAGAACATGAGTGCAATATAAATGGCAAAACTTTATAAAGACAAATTAGAAATTTTATACCATTTCTGTAAAATTTATCTAAAGATCTTTAAATTAAAATTCACATTTACTAAGAGCTGAAATGATTAAGACTGATTACACAACTATGCAACCTAGAACTTTTAGGATTATTAGAATACTAGAAATAGATTATCAGGGTGCCATAAAAGTTATTTCTATACAGAAATAACTCTGAGGATACTTAAAGTGACCAAATTCTTCAACTATTCAAAATGCGTGACTGGGATTTTACCTTGTAAATTTTTGCTTTCATACAGAATAATTCTATGAGAGTCGGAGTACTGGCAATTGCAGCATTAATATAATCCAAAGCCAAAGAATACTGCCCAAGCTTATCAAAGTGCTGTGCCAGGAAATACTGAACCCAGAGTAGCGTTGTTGGGGGTTCCTTCTCCCCATTCTCTGCAATCAAGCAAACAGACAATTATTCTAGGGAAGAAAGCAAAGTGAAGAACATCACAGTCTCTCTCGCCTCCACAGCATGATTAAATTAGTAATTATTACAATAATAAACAGGAAAAACCCAGCAAAAATGACCAATTTCAACAGAAAAAGGTATGCCTTTATGCTATCAAATTAAAAAAGCGTCGGCCAAGCAGAGAAACAAGATGCTTCTAACCCCTACCTACCTCACTGCAGAGAAACAGTGCTAGGAAAAGGTCAAGCCGCATGCTCAGGCGGAGCGCATAAGGCAGCCGGCCCAGGAAAAGTCAGGGGAAGCAGCTTGGAGATGTCCCCAGCCACCCCCACAAGACTCCCACAAAGGCGGGCACCGCCAGGGCCTATCAGCACCTCGGTCTCCACCCTGAATCAGGGAAACCCTGGCTGAGGAAGGGTCTGAAGAAGAGACATTCCTGCCGAGTGCAGGTAACCCTGGGACAAAGGCAGTCCCTACAATCAGCGGAGCTCTATCCTACTCCCCATCCTGCGCCCTCAAGCTATAGAACAGTAGACAAGTAGCAAGCTCTCACAACAGACTTCAGAAGGGAAGACCTACAGGTACAAAATGAGGAAGAGCAGAAAGGAGAATTCAGCCACGCTACATGGGAAAAACAGGTCTCCAAGACTAGCTGACCAAGTGAAACAACCAGAGTGCAAACACACAAAGTAGTATAAAAACACAAATAAGAAAAGGCAAAGAGCCAGCATTTGTCTTCCTCCTCTTATATAAACTTTATTTCAGCAAAACCAAATATTTGATGAGGGAAAGTTCTTCAGAAGATTTCTAACTAATAAATACAGAAGACATGACAATTTGAACGAAGTAAGGAACTGGGGCAATGATCCTCAGCGGAGTGGCTAAGAACCATTAGGTAAGAGGCCGATGAGGAACTCTTCAACGGGCAGGCTGTCCTCTGAACCCTGACCAACCTTGAAGTCACAAAAAGAGAGACAAACAGAATGCCTCTGCCCCCAGGTGTTATGTAACAGGAAGTATAATGCGCCAGTATTAAGCATTCACATGGAACCTGAATCTAATCAAACCTGTAAGTCTAACTATAAGTTTATAGGAAATACAGATGATAACAAAAATATTAAATGATACCATGAGAAAGCAAATCAGCCAAATCCAAAATAAGGACATTCCACAAGACAAGTGACTTTTTTTTTAAGGGGGGAGGGGGGCACTACTCAAGATTAAAAGACTATCAAGACATAAAAACTAAGTCTGGACTTTGGTTGGAGTAAATTAATTGGTTCAAGTAAATTAATTATACAAAGGCATTTTTAAAGATGGCTGGGAAAACGTACATTGCACACTAGGTGTTAGACACTATGGGATGAGAGTTAATTTTGTCTGAGATGGCACTGGGGTTACATCTTCTGTTTAAGTGTTCTAAACAGAGATGCATACTAAAGTATGGTCAGGTGATACAGTACGTTTGCTTTAAAAATACTGCAGGAAAAGAACTAGACTGATGTATTTCAAATCAGCCTGGCAAAATGCTGACAACAGGAGCTGGGTGATGGGGACACAAGGGTTTGTTATTCTACTTATTCCCATGTCTGTTATTTTATATAAAATTTGTTTCTAACTAACAAAAACAGAAGGGCACTGACACGTAAAAGACACATGAAGAAACCAGACTGAAGTTACCATCTGCATGACTGAAAGCATTCCAGTGTTTTCTAAATGGAGATGCCTTGATTACAGAAGCCCTTACAAAGAAACAGAACCAAATATACAGGACTTGAAGTGAAAAAAAGCAGAAAACTGCAGGGATTCAGTAAAAATACAATTCAATAGAAACTAACGGCAGGACGTTTGGCAAGACACACACCCTGTCAAGTGTGTTTACGCATGTTAAAATAGGATTAAACTCCAAACTCCCATTATGGAAAATTTAAATTAAATAAAATTGAAGTGCTCTTCTCATTTCATTCACTAATCCAAAAACTATTTAGTAAATAGCTATCATGTAGCATGTATATAATAAACATAAGATAGTTTTACTATAAGTGACTAAAAATGGGCTGAAATGAGTACTCAAATTCCAATTCAATCTAATTTAAACTTACCATAAGGACTAAAAAATTCACATGTTTTAAGAGAGGCTTCATAGTTAGTAACAAGCTCCTGGATTATAGAAATCTGTTAAAGAAACATAGTTTTAAAATTTAAAAACATTTTATTGAAGGCATTTATATTTATTGTGAATTAAATTAGATGTGGAAACAATAGATTTTTTTTTTCAAAACTATACATTAACTAAGTGTCTGTTCCACCATCCTCCCATTTAATAATTAGATTTACTAAATGAATTCAGCATAGCAGCACGATACAAAGTTAACACACATCACTCAGTTGCATTTCTATACAAAAACAATAAACAATTTGAATTGGAAATTACAAAAAACAATTCCATTCACAGTAACATCAAAAAGAACAAAATACTTAGGAATTAACTAACCAAGAAAGTAAAAGACTTGTATAATGAAAACTATGAAACAATGCTAGAAGAAATAATAGACAAATAAATGGAAACATATCTCATGTTCATGAACTCAGACTTAATATTATTAATCTGTCAATACTACCCAAAGAAATCTAAATTCAATGGAATCACAATCAGTCTCTTTGACATTTTTTGCAGAACCAGAAAAGCCAATTCTAAAATTCACATGGAACCTCAAGGAACTCCAAAAAGCCAAAACAATCCTGAAAAAGAACAAAACCAGAAGACTCACATTCCTGATTTCAAAACTTCTATAAAGCTACAGAAGTCAAAACAGTTTGTATTTGCATAAAGACAAACACAGAAACGAACGGAATAAAATAGAAAGCCCAGAAATAAACCCTTGCACATACGGCCAAGCGCTGTGTGAAAGGGCATTCTTTTCAACAAATGGTGCTAAGAAAATAGGATATTCACATGCGAAAGAATGAAGCTAGAACCTCACCTAATAAATACTGTCTACAAAAATAAACTCAAAATGGGTTAAACACTTAAATTTAAGACCTAAAACAACAAAACTCTTAGAAGAAAACATAGGACAAAAGCTTCACAACACTGGATTTGGGAATGCTTTCTTGCTTGTATGTAATACCAACGGCACTGGTAACAACAACAACAACAAAGCCAAGTTGGACTTCATGAAAATTTAAAAACTTTGTGCATCAAAAGACACTACCCACAGAGTAAACAGGCAATACACAGAATGGGAGAAAATATTTGCAAATCATGTATCTGATAAGGGATCAATATCCAGATTATATAGCAAACTCCTAAAATTCAACAACAAAAACAATTCAAAAATGGGCAAAATACTTGAATAGACATTTCACTAAAAAAAGATATACCGGTACAAATAGCCAATTAGTACATGAAAAGACGCATAACAGCTTTTCAAACCAAAACTACTAGGATATAACTTCACACCCATGCAGATTAATACTATAAAAAAAAATTTAAAAAAAAGAACGAAAAGTGTTGAAGAGGATGTAAAGAAACTGGAAACAATATATAGCTTAGCACTATTAGTAGGAATGTAAAATGGTATAATGAATGTGGAAAACATTGCAATTCCTGAACAATTAAAAACAGAATTACCAAATGACCCAGCAATCCCACTTCTGGGTATGTACCCAAAAGAACTGAAAGCAGGGTTTTGAAGAGATGTTTGTACACCTATGTTCATAACAGAATTATTTACAATATCCAAAACATGGAAGCAACCCAAGTGTCCAGGATAAGCAAAACATCGTACACACATAAAATAGGAATTGTTTTTCAGCCTTAGAAAGGGGAAATTTTGCAATATCCTACAACATGGATGAACCTTGAGGACACTCTGTTAAGTGAAATAAGCCAGTCACTATATAATTCCACTTACATGAGGTATTTAACAGTACTTAAAATCAGAAAGACAAAGTATAATGATGACTGTCAGGGGCTGGGAATAGGATAAAATAAACAGTTATTGTTTAACGGGTATAGAGAGTCACTTTCATTGTACAAGATAAAAAGGGTTATGAGGATGGATGGTGGTAATGGTTGCACAAAAAAAGCCAATGTATTTAATACCACCGAACTGCACATTTAAAAATAGTATTACATCGTAGAGTTGTTCAGGTGATCACTTTGTGAGGTGTGTAAATGTCTAATCACTGATGTTTTGTACACTTGAAACTAAAAAAGAAAAAAAAGGTTTCAATAGGGAATTCAGGGATAGCCCTGAGCATTTGCCCTGCAACCATGACATCTGGGGATTGAATCTCAGCCCTGGCCCGTGCAAACACATATGCTGAACTGTGGCGCAGGTGGTAACAGAACACATGGTGGTGAAGGTTCTCGCCTCCCATGCGGGAGGCCCCCAGTTCAGTTCCCACCCCATGCGGCCCACATCCACCTATATGGAATGAAATTATGTCACAATTAATGATGTACAACTATGGAGATTGCTCTGGGCCCTCCCCACTACTTCCTCTCTCTCTCTCACCTTCTCTCAAACAATAAATTGTTAAACAAACAAAAAACAAACAAAAGAATGAAGACAGACTCCTACCTCATAGCATATACAAAGATGCATTCAAAATGGATCAAAGATCTCAATGTGAAAACTACAAGTATAAAATTCTTAGAAGCAATAATGTGTAAATCTTCATAACCTTGGATTTGGAAATGATTTTTTACATATGACGCAAAAGCACACACAACAAAAGGGAACATAAATTGGACTTAATCAAAATTAAAACTTCTGTGCATCAAATGATACTTTCAAGAAAGTGAGAAGATAAGTCTTATGTCTGATACGGGAGTTGTATCTAATATAAACAACTCTTACAACTAGATAATAAAAAGACAGACAACTCAATTAAAATTGGGCAAAGAATCTGAACTGACATTTCTCCAAAGATATACAATGGCCGACAAGTACATGAAAATATGCTCAACACCATCAGTCATCAGGAAATGCAAACCCAAACCACAAGGAGGTATAACTTCACCCTCATGAGGATGGCTCTAGTCAAGTATAGATAATAATAAGTGGATCTGTAGAAATGTGCAGAAATCAGAATCCTTTGCATTGCTTGTGGGGATGTAAAATGGCACTCTAGAAAACAGTCTACAGTTTCTTGGAAGTTTAAACGGAGTAATACTTGACCTAGCAATTCCACTCCTGGGTAAATAAATATACCCCCCAAAATGAAAACACGTGCATGCAAAAACTAACACACAAATGTTCATAGTAGCATTGTTCATAATAACCAAAAGGTAGAAACAACCAAAATGTCCATCAACTGACAGAAAAAATGTGGTATAGCCATACAATGGAATATGATTTGGCCACAGAAGAAAATGAAGTACTCCTTCGTGCTACCACATGAATGAAAATACTATGCTAAGTAAAAGAAGAAAAATAGGCCATTAAAAAGGCAGACAATGGACTCTAAAGTAATACATTAAATGCTTACAAAGATGCTAGGGGGAGAAAGAAAAATTTTATGCTCAAAATACTACAGCTACATATATGCACCACAAATAAATTCACAGAATCAAAAACCTTAAAAGCAATTACATAAAATAGTTAAATATAGACCTCTGATGACAATATTTAAAAATTTATAGAAAAGTATTCCCATTAAAAGCATTAGTACTTTTATAAAGATTTTACTCTGTAAATTTCACAGACATTCCCTTTGATAGTACTTAACACTATACGTATATAATTTCAGTTCATCTATCATTATACTAAAGTGAATTAACATTACTAGAACAGAGAAATGATTAAATCATAACACATGGCCCACGTGGAAGTCTTTCTATAATAATTAAGTTAGTAAGAAGACTACAGCAAAACTGAATGAAGACCAAATTTTACCTTTTCTTGACTGTCATATAAAGACTTCAAGGTAGTAAACAAGGGTGGGCAGCCTTTACTGAAGTTAAGCCTCAGGAACTTATCCATTAGTTCTCTAAATTTTTCACCTAGAAACAAAAGTATACTTTGTAATATACTATGTTTAATGCAAACTGTTCTCAAAATGATTTTATAAATAAGCTCGCTCAGAAATAATTATCCTCCTCCCCAATGTTTAAAACCAAAATGTCAGTCAGTATATTATTTGTATGCTACCACCAAAAAGCCCAACACCAAGTATCTCAGTTGGCAAATACATTTTTCCCTAGATCTAGGTTCAAAATATCTTCAAGGAACAGATCCAAAGACAGGTAAACAAAATGACATTGCAGCTTTGAGTAAATGAAACCTACTACCCATTCTGAATCTAGTCCCCATGTATCTTTCCTCATCCCACTGACCAGCACAGACTCTGTGCTCCTATCTGCAGACAACTCATAAAGCACTCCACTGTAACCAGCACTACATTCCAGGAGCAGCCAAGACCTACTCTTAAACATAACGTAGCATTTACCAGTGTTTTCCAAATCAACTAGTGGTGACAATTCTGTCATGAACACTGCAGTGGGCACAGAGCTCACAACTCTTCTTCAATTTACGCTCTAAAAAGATCTAAGACTTCAAATCTTCTGCCATTTAAATCATAAAACCTTAAAATAAAATTTATCAATTCTACAGAATTTAATTTGCCTTCTAAATATGATGTTTAATTTTTAAACTCACAGAACAAAAACAATTTATAGATAATTTCTGATACTTAAAACCAACATACAGCTATCCACTGAACACTCTTAACATATGCAGAATGAATTCACAGCTGACCACCCCCAGCTCCAAAACTGGTATAGATGTAATCTCTACACCAGAAACAAATTTTTAAAACATAAATGGTATTGAGTAATTTCAACAAATAATTATTAGTGCTACAAAAGATATTCTAATATTACCTGGGACAAAATTCAAAGGTAATCTTCTCGGTGAAATTGCTCTGGGGTGCTGCTTACTCATTTCTTCATACATCTGAAGCTTCCCTTCTAAAGTGCCTATTATCAGTAAACACATGTGAGATTCAAACCATCACAACTTTTATCCATGATAAAAAACAAATAAAACAATTGTAAGAAAAATTACATTAGCAATATTAAAGCTGCTCTCCATTTTTGTAGAAATTACATTTAAAAATCTGTGATGGTGAAATAATATAATTAAGAAATTGCCATCTGAAACCCAAAACTTCTTTTATTAAAAGATTCTAAGGGGAAAGCCGGGACGGCTCAGCGGGTTGAGCGCTTGCTTTGAGGCCACGAGGACCGAGGATCGAATCCCGGCTCCGGCCCAGGCAGGACCCACATGCTGAACTGGGGAGTTCCCACAGTTCGGTTCTCTAGCTGTCTCTGTCTCTGTCTCTCTCTCTATCTGTCAAAAAGTAAAATAGAAATAAATATGCACTGAAGACAAAAAGATAATTTCTCTCTATAAATGTGAAAAGAT